>JASDQU010013827.1:137515-147560 GCA_032191745.1 Picea mariana | reverse complement strand
GCCTAATATTGAAGAGAATAAGTATGCATGTGTTAGATCCTTCAAACTTTTATAATTTGAGGGAAGAGGTTGTTGAAGTCCTTTTCTTATTGGAACAAGAATTTGCACCAACAATATTCAATATTTATATGCATCTTCTTATACATCTAGAACATGAAATAGAGCATTGTGGCCCAATAAGAACTAGATGGATGTACCCTATAGAACGATATATGAAGTTTCTGAAAAAGTTTGTTCGTAATAAGGCAAAACTAGAAGATAGCATGTGTAAAGGATATTCAATGCAGGAGGCCATATGATTTTGCACAAAATATATCAAGGATTTTAGTAATGTCAATTGACGTGTATGGGATGATGATGCAGACAAGAGAGTTGTAGGTGAAGTATTAGAAGGAAATGGAAGTCGCTTCAAGATATAAAATGAGGAAAGAACTATGATACATGCCTATGTTATTCAAAACACATCCTCATTTGATAAGTGGTGCAGATGAAATATTATTTACATGATAATTTATTTATTTAATTTCATTTAATAGTTAAATTATTGATCCAGATTTATGAGAAAAACAAAATGAATAACAGACTGAATACAATAACACAAAGATACGGAGAAAAAAAATACATATCCAGTGAACAATAACCTTTATTGAATAAATAAAATAGGTTGAAATTGTAAAACTGCAGAACTGAAAACAACTTGCTTGGATGGTGGTAGTTATCTCTGAGAAGAGATGTTGCTGCTATGTGCATCCATATGAGAAGAATCATTACAATGAGGCTCTAGAGGCCTTTTTAACATTACTCATGAATGCCAAAAACATAGACATCCAAAAACCTAACCCTAGGGGATGAAATGCCAAATGTTATGTGGGCCCCTATGGGTAAGTTGGTACCTCAACTTCCCGGGGTTGTAACTTTTGCATACGACCTCTGTTTTAGGCGTGTGATATCTTGTTGGAAAGGTATTTTCGAGAACTACACATTATGCCATCAAACTCTAACTTTGTCTACAATTTGATTGTGGAAATCCAAAAAACATTGTTTGGGGCCCCAAAACATCCCTGGAAGTACAGAAAGATGTACTGACATGAAAAATACCAAAATAGGCCAATTGGATTAGTTGGGTGGCCATCAATATCCACCTGGAAGCTATGTAGGGCTTCAGACATCCCTAAAATTATACAACCCATTATTACAAAGAATTACAGAAGAATATGTTGAACGAAAAATTATCAAGAGGATCCACTTGGAATAGGTGGGTGGCCACCAATATTCACCTGGATCAATCCTCTCCCCTTAGGAAGAAATGGTCTCCATTGCGTTGAGTGACCCCATTAGGTGAGGAAATTTCTATTGAATTTGGCTTCGGGTGAGCCACTTTCCTTGGTACAGGAGTTGCCCTACCTTGACGACCCAATAAAGAAGGATCCTTTATTGGTGAGTGGCCTTGACCTATGTGTCCACTATCTAATCAGTGGATGCAGTCAAGGTTGAGCTCTGTTGGTGTCATTTGTTTTGTGATCTCCTAGGTGTCCAATAATGGTGGAAAATGTGGTTGGAGGAGGTTCACATTGAACATTGGGTGCAAGCCAAGGAAGGTGGGAGTGTTAAGCTCAAAAGAATTGTTACCCACAACCTTGGTGATAGTGTAAGGCACATGGGTCCCTATAAGGAATTATTTTAGCAAATGTAACCAGACCTTGTCTACCACTTGAAACTTGTGTGGTACCCGGTGTTGATCATGGAGTTTCTTGTACATAGCATTGGTTTTCTGCAAAATATCATGGACTTGTTGGTGGATGTGCTAAATACGTTCAATGAATCTAGTGGCTTTTTCACCCTCAGAATGAACATGGGAAGAATCTATCTGTGTGGTTTTAAGAGGTAGTGTAACATCAATGGGACCCAAGGGTTGTAATCCCAACCCCACCTGAAAGGGGATATGGTTGGTGGAGCTATAGAGAGCCCTATTGTAGTTGTTCTAAACATAGGGAAGACTCTCATCCCATGTACGTGAATACCTAGAGTTAAACATGTGCAATATGTGCACAATCATCCGATTGATGACCTCTGTTTGGCCATCAGATTCATTGTGGAAGGTAGTCAATTTAGTGAGCTTGGTGTCCAACAGTGACCGAAGACTCAAACAAAATGTGCTGACAAACGTGTTGGGCCCTTCGTTTTGAGAAATAATTGCGCAAGTTTTGACTAAGAACGAGTTGTGCAAACTCCGTCATAGGATGGGAGAAAGTGCAATAGAAAGAAGTTGTGGAAGCCAGCGCAACACCAATGAATCAACAAATGGTTGCAACAGAACAAGAAAGCATGCAAATCGAGAAGGAAGACACAACCCAGCTATATATAGGACTGAACACAATGGTAAAAGGGTTGGTGTCATTATTATTGTTGTTCGCATTTTCATTGCTTCATCGCTCTGTAATTGGTTCATTAGTTCGTGAGTTAGTCAGTTGGGCTGAGTTGAGTCATGTTGGTCAGAGTCGCCCAGATTTTAGGAGTAGCTGTTGATAATTGTTGTAGGTCAGGAAAAAGACATGTTTGAGTCTGTAATGGGTTAGAACTATCAACTAGAGGATTAGAGATATGTGACCTGAGCCTAAGAGTCAAGAGTTTGTACTGAGCCCTACTATGTGATTCTAAGTCTGTAATCAGAGAAAGATCCTGAAGATAATATGAAGCAGGACCGGAATTTAATTATGTTGTGTCTTTACGTGCTTACTTGTGCATTACAATATTTCCTTTATGGTTTATGAGTTATATTTGATGGTTCATCGTTTGAATGTTTGCTCGCAATGTAAGTACGTTGGATTCTTGCATTTGTATGTTTCATATTTGTTAATGTATCTTACGCAAGAACAAGAATGAGTTATGATTGCTCTATGGATCCTCTTTGTTCTTCTCCCTACCCTTCCCTGTCTATCTGTCTCAGCAGCGCTTCAAGAGAGACTTCTTCTCTTTGGAGGAGATGAAAATGGTAGCACTCTAGACTACACGGTACCTTTTGTTGGTAACCTAAGAAGGACCATGGTCTGATCAAATTCACGCCAACAAAATGGTTATGTTGCGGGACCTGTGTAAAAAGGGAACCTGTAGGGATAATGTTGTCGTTGATCCATAGATATGGCATTGATCAATGGTGGGAAATGAGTTGTGATGCCTTCATATGGAAAGAAGATGAACTAAGGAGAAAACCATTGGAAAACACTTGCGAACAATTCTTTTACTTAGAAATATCGAGTGACCAGTATGAGATTTTCTGGGTTAAATTCTCAGAAGAATTTTTTCACTGGATAAAGAGGCTCTAAGAAGCTCCATATTTCCAGTGACAGACCAAGAAGATCTGTGCGTGGGATATCGAAAAGTTAGCATCACTCCAGAGGCTGGATTGCCCAGTTACACAAGCTGTGGATTTCTGGTTTAGTACCACGCTAGAAGGATACATAATCGAATTTTCATATGAGAACCATCAATCTTTTTCGTGGGAAGAGGAAATTTTCAATAAAGGCACAAGGATAAGAGTGTTGAGAGAAATCCCCCTGTGGATTAAGGTTTTCTTGATGGAGGAAGAGATGTTGATTATGTCCCCGACTGATATGGCAATGTAAACACCCTCTCTTGGGGTAGGGCAAGATGAAGTGGGAGTCATGGCATGAGAGAGGGGAAGGGTTCTTTGCAAAATGGGGGGGAAACAAAAAGAAATGGATTCAAGAGACGAGCGAGCCTTGAAGAGAGATGCTATAGTTAAGAAGTGGTGGTGCGAAAAGATCAATAAAGTCGTAAGATATTTTGAAAAGTTGAGGAAAGAAGGCGGAGCGGGAGAAGTAGAGGAAAGACAAATGGAAGAACTGCAAAATATGAGAAGACAAGAATGACTGACTAGTCAAAGATTAAACGAGAGAGAAGCGAGGAGAGACAGAAGTCCCTAGGAAGTGGGATGAGAAGGATAAATCATAGAGGAAAGAGAGGAGGAAGCTGGTATGAATTGTGGAGGAGAAAGAGAAGATTAAGCCCTGATAATAGGAGATATTTGGAATACGGCCGAAGAGATCGTCCCAGTGGAAGCTAACGAGACCCCCCATATCAAAGAAAACCACCCCGAATCCACTGGTGCCAACCCCGAATCACCCATACCCCAAGTGCCTTCTATTCAAGTAGTAAGTTCGTTACTACCTTCTCATGCTAATTCTGTCCCAATACAATTACTTAGTCAGTCACAACGAGGAGTTGTGGGTACATGGAGGATATTGGGATCTCCTGGTAGATCACAAGCAAAACCGTTAGGGTTCATATTGATACAAACAACAGGAACAACGATGGCCAGCCATGCGGGAGGTTCGATTGCCCGATACCCAGAATTTTGGGGTAAGGGAGATGAAGATGTTGAACAACATTGGTTCCTGTGCAAAGCGATCTAGAGATCCAAAGGAACCCTGGATGTGAATAAGTTGGTCGAGTTCCAGACTACTTTGAGAGTTTGTGATCTCAAATGGTACATGAAGGTCATTGAACCAGGAGCGTCAGGGACACAAGGTCAAGCGTTCAAACTTGGCCAGGTATGGATGAGGTTTATAGCATAATTCAACCTACCCCAATCAAAACAACAAGATATGTCTGAGTTGCGCGAGATCCAGCAGAGGGAAGGCGAATCGGCCTGGGAGTACAGCCAGAAGTTTAAATATTCCATAGGAAGGTTGGCACATCCAATACATGAAGAACATCAAAGGGAGTGGTACATTCAGGGGTTGTTTCCTCTGACTTGAATTTCACTAACGCAGCAACAGATAGCCACATTAATAGTCACCTTGGAACAATCAATGAAGATTGAAGCCATGGAGAGATACCTCGGGAGCTTGAGAGTAACCCGACCCCAAGTAGATGCGAATCTGGTGCAACTACAAGGGCAGATATCGGCCCTGACAGAAAAGATTCAGGAGCTGACGATACCCAGACCAGGACGACCACAGGTTTGGTGCACTGGATGTTATATGGGAGGTCATCTAGCGAACAAATGTCTAAGAATGAGGGGACTGGGACCTCCTCAGAATCTGATGGTAACCCCACCATGACCCATGGGAGGATTTTCCCAAGTGTCGATGAATTCATCATTCCATAGCCCTACCCCATATCATGCTTTCCCAGGAGGCCAAGCAGCACTGACAACAAAATATTGTCAAATTTGTCAAATCCACGGCCATGGGCCAAGACAGTGCCCCATCATGCAGAAATATTCGATAGTACCAAACACAGTACACTGTGAGTTATGCACATCCACTACACATACTACCAATCAATGTAGAGTGTTGGACACACTCGCAGATAGATTAGACCGAACACCATTTAGGGTGAATGAAAACCCTCAAGGACCAGAAAGAGGTCAAGTAGGTGGAGCTAGAGGAGATTTCAGAGGAGGAAGAACTGGAGGATGAGGACCAAGTAGATGTTATAACTGTAATGAAAAAGGTCACTTGGCCAGAGATTTTCCTCATCCAAGGCGGCCATGGTGCTCTCACTGCATAACCAACATACACGCAACTAAAGACTGTCTAGAGTTAATTGCAAAGTGGGAAGACAGAGTATGAAAAAGAGGAATTAACCTTATCAGTTCAGAGATCAAGAGGATTTCTAAGGGACAATTTCCCATCCTTAATATCGTTACTCGAGGAGGAGCGAAGACAAGAGCTGATGTTGATACTCTACCTCAAATCCAGAAAGAAGGACCTAAGGGAGACACGTATGACCCCCTAAAGAAAAATTTGTTCTTTAAAGATGCCATAGAAGTATTCCAGAATATTCCTAGTCATGAAATGCAAGAGAACCCCCCCCAGCCGACTATTTACCCTAAGATGGCGCAAGTCCCTACTTCATCTCCTGCACCCAGAAACCCTGTAGCCATATCAAGACAGTCTGAGCAACCCCGGAATGCAGTTGATCTTTGGTTTCAATCATTCTCTGACATTATAGGGAATGACCAACTAACAAAAAAGTTGTGTAATGCATTGTACCTAGTCTTGGGGAATGAGGAACCCTCTGAATCAAGGATAAGGGCTAATCTCCCTGATAAGAGTACTCAGAGAGTGTAGCGAAGAAAAGTGCGAACCGAAAAATAATTTCGACTGGTAGCCCAGTTGGACGAATTCAAAATTAAGGACATCATGTTGGACCTAGGGTTAGATGTGAACATTCTACCTAAGAAGACTTGGGAAGCCTTAGGAAAACTGAGACTGACATATTCCCCAATTCAATTAAGAATGGAAAACCGATACTGTATCTTTCCCATAGGAAGATTGGAGAACGTAGAAATCGATGCAGAAGGAGTAAAAACAATAGTTGACTTTGAAGTCATTGAGATCATGGGAGACAAGGACCCCTACCCTGTGCTACTTGGCATCGATTGGGCCTATGATAATTATGTAGTAATCGATTTAAAGAAAGATACCATGACTTTTGAAGTTGATGGAATCAAGGTAGTTCAAACCTTGGATCCGTATATAGGACCCAGGTACACAAAACCAACAGACAATAATATGGAGGAAGGATACCTAGACCAGTTGTACACTTTAACAGAAGGGACAATAAACGATTACATAAACCCTATTGTTGATGGATCAATAAGCTGGAGAAGTATACAATCAGCAGACGGAGATTCAGCACTGGATTTTGATATTTGGCAACAAGGGTCACACGAAAGATTCTCAGGAAGATGTGCAACTGTCATAATGACCAGATGGGTTGGGACCGAAGTGAGAGAACACCCAGTATACAATGGTACTTCATATCTAGACCATTTTTTGAAAAATATGGAAGAGAATGTGAGAGAAGATCAAAGAATTTTGGTACTAGATGTATCCTTTCAGAACAACCCCACTAGATGGTGGGCCACTCATAAAGCCGTGCTCAAAACTTGGGACGAAGTGAAGCAAGATATCAAGTACAAGTTATGGAACAAGGAGGAACAGATGCAGACAGATCTCCAATTCGCGCAACCATTCAGTGGAGAATCAGATCCTAAAATACACATTGAATAGTGCGCGACACAGTGGCAAGCTACGGAGATACCCTCTCACTTTTGGGTTCAGGTATTTCCCCATTCTCTGGGCCCAATCCTGAAATCTTGGTTCATACATGAAGAAACCAGATGACAGACCAGCAACTGGCAGACACTAGCAGCTAAATTTTGCAAAGACTTCTCATTCTCAGAATGTTATCAGATTATCAAAGATTCAGAAAGCCTAAACAAATTAGAAGGACTGAGAAACCTAGCCATCAAAGAGACAAAGGAGAGCAGAGAAATCCAGAACACCATACCCAGCCAGACTGACATTTCCTACAACCACCCATTGAAATTGCGCAAACTCAACATAGGGACTGCAGAGCAACCCAAGATAGCTCTAGTAGGAGACTACTAGGATGAGAAAACCAGTCAGGAAATATAGAGTTTACTGAGGGAATACGAGGATTTGTTCCCAAAGACTTTTTTAGAATTAAAAGGAATCAAAGGAGTCATGGGAGAAATGAAGATTGAGTTAAAACCAGGATGCAATCCTGCTAGACATAGACCATACCGTCTTAACCCAAGAGTGAAAGAGAAATTTAATAAGGAGATTGATAAGATGTTAGAAGCAGGTCTCATTTTTGTGGTAGAAGAAGTAGAGTGGGTCAACCTGATATTCATTCAAAGCAAGAAATACACTGATGATATCAGAGTCTGTGTAGACTACAGAAGCCTCAACTCTGCCTATGTGCACAACCCTTTCCCAACACCCTTTACTGATGAGGTGCTAGAACATGTTTCGGGGAAGGAAGTATACTCATTTACAGATGGTTTTTCAGGATACCATCAAGTCAGAATTTCTAAAGAAGACAAAAGAAAGACTACTTTCATTATAGAATGGGGATAGTTTGCATACAATGTAATGCCATTTGGTTTAAAGAATGCCCCTGCAGTTTTCTCCAGGATTATGATATCAACCTTTAGAGAATTCATTCACAATTTTATCAAAGTCTATATGGATGATTGGACAATATATATCTTTCTTAAGGAACATGTAGCACTGCTCAGGCTAATGTTTTACAGATGTAAAGAGTTGCAAATTTCATTAAATCTCAGAAAGTGTATCTTCTGTGTGCCACATGGAAATCTGTTGGGCCACATAGTTTGCCGAGAAGGAGTATTAATAGACCTAGCCAAATTTGTGGTCATTGTCAATATGACACCACCTATGAGTGCTAAACAGTGGCGCTCCACACTAGGACACACAGTTTACTACCGCAGGTTCATTCAAAGATATGCCAACATTACTACACCACTGGAAAACCTTCTGAAAAAGGCTGAAATGTTCCAATGGAATCCCCAATGCGATAAATAATTTGAGACACTTAAGGAGAAACTCATTACAACACCGATAGAGATATTCCCAAACTGGGAGAAAGAATTTCACATCCATGTAGATGCTTCCGAAATCGCCTTAGGAGCTATCCTAACGCAATCTGGGGATGGAGCTATGGATCACCCTATCTATTTTGCAAGTCGAAAGTTGTCGCAAGAAGAACGCAACTACACAACAACAGAAAGGGAAGGTTTAGAAATGATTTATGCTTTACAGAAATTTAGACATTATCTATTAGGATCTCACTTCAAATTCTTCACTGATCATTCCGTACTGAAATACTTAGTTAATAAACCTGTGTTGGAAGGGATCATAATTTGTAGATGGTTGATGTTGTTTCAGGAATTTTCTTTTGAAGTCATCATCAAGCCGGGATGATGCAATGTCAGACTTGAGCATCTATCCAGGCTAGAGTTAGGAGAAAGTGGTGGAGAAGTGGATGACCAACTCCCATATGCAAACTTGTTCAGGATTGAGGCCATACCAACATATTTGGAGGACATAGAAATCTTTCTCAGTACAAGGGCATGTCCTGTAACATATTCCATAACCCAGAAGCGCCATATGGTCATCAGAGCAGCAGAGTACCAATTGATCATCGGACAATTGTATAAAATAGGACTAGACAGCATTCTCAGACGATGCATCCTGGATCATGAAAGGTAGGATATACTCTGGGAATTCCACAGTGGAATAGAAGGAGGCCACATAGGAGGAAAGACCACGATACATAAAGTTCTACAGGCAAGACTTTGGTGGGACAAACTATTCAAGGATGCAAAAGTATACACTAGATTGTGTGATGTTTGTCAATGGGTGGGCAAGCTGTCATGACGAGATGAACTAACACTGAAACCAGCTAGAGCTCTACAGGAATTTGAGAAATGGGCAGTTGACTTCATTGGCCCAATCAACCCCATAGCCAAACATTCAAAGTCCAAGTACATTATTACCACGACTGACTACCTTACCCATTGGGGAGAAGCAGCAATGGTACAGGACTATTCGACAGACACTGCTTGCAGGTTCATTTTCAAGAATATCATTACCCGGTTCAGATGTCCCAGGAGCCTAACCATCAATCAAGGAGCTCATTTCATTAGCATCACTATAGAAACACTTACAACAGAATTTCTGATTCAGCATCACAAGAGTAGTCCATACCACCCACAGGCCAACGGAACAGTCGAAGCCTTCAAAAAAATCCTGGAAAGAGGACTAACAAAGGTATGTTGCGCAAACCAGGAGGACTGGGATGATAGATTTTGCAGCTGTCCTCTGGGCCTACATGACAACTACAAAGAAACTCCATAGATATACATCATTTGAATTACTCTATGGGAGGGAGGTAGTCATGCCTACAGAGTTCATCACCCCAAGCATGTATATCGCACAAGCCACATGTACAACAGAAGGGGAATAAGTAGCGCAAATACTTGCAGAGCTACAAGAAGTCAAGGAAACCATATTTCTATAAGACTTCCATCAGTCCATGGAAAAGGCAAGATAAAAATCTTGGCATGACCGATACATTAAGAACAAGGTATTTACACAAGGGGACAAAGTGTTGCTCTGTTATAGCCAATACCAAAAGCATCCTAGCAAGTTGCGTATGCACCAGTTGGGACCCTTCATAGTTG
>JASDQU010013827.1:123802-137482 GCA_032191745.1 Picea mariana | reverse complement strand
TCTAAGGAGCTTGTACAATAGATAGATTTGAGTTTTGTTTTCTTTCTAAAATTTTGTAAGTTTGGTTAATAAAGTCCATATGTGCAGTATTGTGCCATAACACATAGTTCATTTCTTTTTCTAAGTGTTGGTTGATACAGAACTGAAGACTGAGAAGTACAAGACCTAACACATAAGAGACTCTATTAATGATAGTCATTAAAGATGACGAGGACAACCTTTGTAGTTGGAGGGGCCTCGAATCCAAATCCAATCTAATTCATAGGCCACGCAAACCCAGTCAAGTCACAACCTTTATTGCCATCTGGTACCCCGTCTGACACCAGTTAAGCCATAAATCTGCATCATGCCAAGATGCCATCTAAGTTCGTGCCGAGACTCCCACCCGTCGAACAGAAAGGTCTCAAATCAGCCATGTCCCTATTCCACTGAAATAAGTAAATACCAAGATAACCAATAGGATTTACCCTGATTAAAACCATCCCGTCAGAAAACTCACACCTGGATTGTGTCCATATGGTCATGATGAGTAGAAGTTACTGCTAAAACTTACCCATTAAGCCAATTATAATGCTCTCATAACTCAGTCGAGAATGTATTGTTTCTAAAAAGATAATAGCCATCTCTGAAATCAGTAGTGCGAACCAATTAGGACCATTGTAAAAAGTTACAGATGTAACCCTAGCTCTTACCTGTCACAGAAGTACGAATGCTGAGAGGCACAGCAAGTAGAACGCCATGACTAAAGAAGCGATACCAGATGAGCCATGCGACCCCCAGGTCAAGATATTAGGTGATCTCAAATGGAATATAGAGCAAGTTAAGCTCCTCGACCTCGACCTCATGGATTCATCCTTGTTCCCACAGATGCACACATACGTCTTTTGGGATATAGTTCTGTATGGATTCAGAGGAATGTAAGTAGTACCGAAAGAAGATTTCATCAACTTACTTAACTCGACCATCATGAACCTGAGAGACTTACCAGTCTTTGGTGCCACAGGCGAGATTGCGCGCTACACGAAATTTCTAATAAGAAGGGTGCATGACAAAAGTCTATGGTTGGATAAGCAGTATCCAATCCATGTTAACGACATCTAGTAGCTTACTAGATTATCCTCCCAAGGAGAGGATGTGTCGAAGGTATTCCAGGGTCCAGTAGGAAGAGGAACAACATCCTCATTAGCTCCAAGAACAAATGCAGAAGATAATATTGCAAGGCAACAATGCCCGAGCATCATTGCACAAGCACACGGCAGACTGCACCAAAATCTTCAGAGAAGTTAGCGACTAGATGGGCATCATCGCTTGATGAAATCAGGTCTTAGAGGAGTTTCGAACAAATATCTAGGTGTTGAATGAAGAAGTTGCAGTCAAAATGGACCCCATGGAGCAACAACAGAAGTTCTACCAAATTCAGCAGGCCGACAATGAACTAAACACACTTTATGAGGCACAATCCATAGCCAAGAAAGAGTTGCGTGATTTTCGACCGGTAATTCAAACCACCTATATGCAAAAGCATCATGTCGATGAAAAAACTGATTATGAGTGGAACGTGTTGGTTGTGGCCAAGCCAAAGGAGTACAACAAAGAGACGACCCAACAATTCCTTACAGAAGCAACACTCCTCGCCCGGAAATGGCAGGATAAAGTTGAAAGATTTCAAGGAGTAAAGCACAGAGCATTAGAGATGGTACTAGAATTGGGCCCTTCATTTGAGGAGATAAAGGAAGAAAGAGCACAAACAGAAGATCCCAAAGAAGAAGAAAATACGGACAATGGAAAACAACGGATGCTCCTGGAGGATGTGAAAGAACCAAGAGTTTGACTCAAGGATGAGTCAAGGATTGTGGTCGGAGCCCATTGGGCCCTTCATTTTGTGAAAGAATTGTGCAAGTTTTGACTAAGCACGAGTTGCACAAACTCCATCAAAGGTTGGGAGAAAGAGAAATAGAAAGCAGTTGCGAAAGCCAGCACAATGCCAGCGAAGCAACAAATGGTTGCAATAGAACAAGAAAGCATGCAAACCAAGAAGGAAGACACAACCCAGCTATATATAGGACCAAACGCAATGGTAAAATGGTTGTTTTCATTATTATTGTTGTTCGCCTATTCATTGGTTCATTGCTTTGAAATTAGTTCATTAGTTCATGAGTTAGTCAGCTGGGATGAGTTGAGTTAGTTGGTCAGAGTCACCCAGATTTTGGGAGTAGCTGTTGATAATTGTTGTAGGTCAGGAAAAATACACGTCTGAGTTTGTAATGGGTTAGAACTATCAAGTAGAGGATTAGAGCTCTGTGACCTAAGCCTAAGAGTAAAGAGTTTGTATTGAGCCCTACTATGTGATTCTGAGTCTGTAATCAGAGAAAGATCATGAAGATAATATGAAACGGGACCAAAACTCAATTATGTTGTGTCTTTACGTGCTTACTTATGCATTTCAATATTCCCTTTATGTTTTATGAGTTCTATTTGATGGTTCACCATTTGAATTTTTGCTCGCAACATAAGTAGGTTGGATTCTTGCATTTGTATGTTTCAGATCTGTTAATGTCTCTTGCACAAGAAAGGGAATGAGTTCTGACTGCTCTATGGATCTTCTTTGGTCTTCTCTCTAGCCTTCCCTATCAATCTATCTCAATAGTGCTTTCGGTGAGACTTCTTCTCTTCGGAGGAGATGAAAATGCCAGCACTCTAGACTACATGGTACCTTTTGTTGGTAACCTAAGAAGGACCCTAGTCTGATCAAATTCATGCCAATAGAATGTACTGTCCTGATTGAAGATGATGGTATCTAGTATCCCAAAATGGACCCACACTCGTTTGAAGAAGAGCTTGGCAGTATATGTCATTGTGATGCTCTTTTTGTAGGCTGTGAGAATGACCATGTTCAAAAACCTATCAACCACCACAAATACACAATCATTTCCTTGCTTGGTAGATGAAAGGACAGACATGTAATCCATTGAGATGGATTCCCAAGGCCTCTCGAAAGTAGGAAGAGGGGTGTATAAGCCTTGCTTCTTGATGGTTGGCTTGGAAATGGAACATGCAATGCAAGATCTGATATAATTGTTGAAGTCCTGTCAAAGTTTTGGCCAATAAAAATATTTCTGTAGAACAACCACAGTTTTCTCCATGCCAAATTGTTCTACCATCCGACTATAGTGAGACTCCCAAATCAGATTTGCACGCTCGCTTGTAGGCACATAGAGATGGCCCATATGGCATAAAATTCCATCATGAATGTGAAAATCGGTGACATTTGTGTCTATACCCAAGAGCTAATAGGTGGTTGCGAAGTTAGTATCTCGCTAATAAAGTTGAGTCCACTCAGATGCCTCATACCCAAAGGAATGGAGCACGGTGATGAGTGTAGCCACGAGAGGTCAACTGAGGTAGTCAATGCAACGATTTATGCTCCATGTCTTATACTTGATGTTGAGATGGAATTGTTGCAGGTATGTGGATCACTTTTGATGGTGGTCATTTTGCAACTTCCCTTATGTCTGTATAGATGCTTGTGATCAATGTGGATTATTGTCTCCTTTCATGGAATGTAATGTTTCCATTGACGATAGGATTTCATAATGGAATACATTTCCTTGTCATAGGTGGGGTATTTCTGGATGGTATATGATAGTGTCTCACTATGGTATGTTACTAGATGACCGTGCTAAGTGAGAACTGTGCCTACAACATAGTCGGATGCATCAGTCTCAATCTCGAACGGTTGTTGTAGATAAGGTAAGGAGATTATTGGAGCTAAGCACAAGCGATGCTTCAGATCATCAAATGGTCATTGTTTTGCCTTCCCCCATGTGAACTTTTCCCTTCCACCACCCTTAGGATCTCGTTGATAAAGTTGGGGCCAGTCAAATGCCTCATGCCCATAGGAATGGATCACGGTGGTGAGGGAAGCCACGGGAGATCGACTAAGGAAGTCAATGACACGATTTGTGCTCCTTGTCTTATACTTGATGTTGAGATGGAACTATTGCAAGTATGTGGACCATTTTTTATGGCGATAATTCTGCAACTTCCTTTATTTCTATATGAACTATAGATGCTTGTGATCAGTGTGGATGATTGTCTCCTTTCCCATAATGTAATGTTTCCATTGATGGAAATATTTTACAATGGAATACATTTCCTTGTCATAGGTGGGGTGTTTTTGGATGGTATCTGAGAGTGTCTCACTATGGTATTCTATTGGATGACCATGTTGAGTAAGAACTGTGCCCACAACATAGTCAGATGCATCAGTATCAATCTTGAACTCTTGTTATAGATCGAGTAAGGAGAGTAATGGAGTTGAGCACAAGCAATGCTTCAAATAATCATATGCTCGTTGTTGTGTGTTCCCCCATGAAAATGTTTCCCTGCCACCACCCTTGGTCACTTCGATGAGGGCCCATGAAATATGGGAGAATCCCAAAATGAATCATTGGTATAAGTTGACAAGTCCCAAGAAGATATGAAGCTTAGTTAGTGTGGTTGGGGTTGGCCAATCACATATCACTTGGATCTTAGTTGGATCCACATTGTAGCCCAAGTATTTGACCCTGTTCATTCCAAAGGAGAATTTTCCAAGTTGGTCTATAACTTGTGCTACCACAGAGTGATTAAATCCTGTTGAATATGCTACATGTGCTCCTCCCAAGTTCTGATGAAGATGAGGATGTCATCGAGATATACTACCATAAAAGAGTTGGTGAAGGGTATCAATACATCATCCATCAACATCATGAAAGTGGTTGGTGAATTTTTTAAGCCAAAGGGCATGACCAACCATTCGAAGAGACCTTCTTTAGATTTGAAATTTTTCTTCCATACATCAGTCAGTTCGATGGGAACCTGGTGGTAGCCAAACTTTAAGTCAATCTTGCTGAAGAATTTTCCCCATTGAGTTGATCAAGAAGGTCATCAATTCAAGGAATTGGGTACCAGTTCTTGACTGTAATTTTGTTTAATGCTTTGTAATCAATGCATAGATTCAATGTCCTGTCTTTCTTCTGCACCAATACAATCAGGCTTCCGCAAGGGGAGGAGTTGTGTATGATGTTCCCCTTTTGAAGAAGCTCTTGGATCTAATGCTTGATTTTTTCATTTTCCATCAACGAGCAAAAATAGATTGGTCCATTAGGCAGAGGTGCACCGAGAGTTAGATCAATTGGATGCTTGACTTGGAAGTGCATTGGTACTCTGGTGGGTGGGGAGAAGATGTATCTGTACTCTTCCATGATCCTGTCCACTTTATTCTGTTGCAAAGAGAGGCTCTATGTAGAGGCCATGGATGTGGCAGTGACCTTTTTTTTACTGTGAGCATGGATCACAAAGAAGAAAAACTTCTCGGCCTGTGAAATGACCTTACTGCATTTCTTAGCAAAGATTAAATCAATAGCGATAGGCGGTGCTACCTCTGGTATCCTGTACAATTGTTTACCCAAAGTAATAATAACATTGTGGTGTCTAGACTCATACACAACATGTCACTTCCACAAATATGGTAATCGTAAAAGAAGATCACAAACTTCAAAGGGAGAAATATCACACAATACCTCGTCTTTGAAGGGATTGATGTCATAGGGCAGACGAAACTATTGGCTGATGAAAATATCTCTTCCTTGGTGAAGCCATCCGATGGTGTAGGGATACAAGTGCGGTGTCATTGGCGGGTCCAGCCGCTTGAAGACCTCTGTTGATATTAGGTTCTTTTGACTGTCTCTATCGACAATGAAATGAAGTGGGGGCCCCTTTACCGACATCTTTGAGTGAAAGTGGTGTTCCCCTTCCTCTGGTTCTTCTGGTTTTCTCTGCTGGACTTTGGCGGTAGTGACAGTGGTGTTGGGTTCAACATCGATAATCTGCTTCCCTCTTTCTAGATTTGATTCTGAGTCAGAATATTCCTCTGACTCAGAAGCTTTCATCTTGTCCACCAATGACTGCTTTGAGCGACATTATTCAGTGTTGTGCCAAGGGATTTTATGGTATTCACAACACTTTCTCGTGTTCTTCTTCGACTTCTCATTACCCTTCTTGTGTTGTGGCTTGGACTAGTTGTCCTGAGAGTGGAAATCTTTGCTCTGCCCCTTGTTTTATGGTTTGGGGCTGCCTTTTCTCTACTTCGACTGTGAGAAGTTTGTAGATCCAAACTCTTGCCTCTTTTTCTTAAATTTCTACTCGATCTTGATAATATATCTATAATCCGCACCTAATGATACGATGTCAAGAAAATCCATTTATGTTTGAATGTTTCTATGTAGACATCCATGGTATTTGAGCGCCAAATGTCGTTTAGATTCTTTGATACCCAATTTGGTGCGCAGGGTATGGAAAATATTGGTGAAATATGGTACTGTCTGGTCCCTTTCCTGACACAGCATGGTCCATCTTGTGTACTGGTCCTCATAGCTTCCAACGGGGTAGTATTTTTCTTTAATGGCATCCCTGAAGGAATCCCATGTGGGGGTGACTGCAAATATCATAGATTCCTCTATGGACCTTTGCTCAGAGTAAGTATTCCACCAGTCCTTAACATTGGGGATGACCTTTAGGAGTGAAAAAGTAATCTTTTCCCTGTCGAAAAAATTGTGTACCGAAAAATACCCTTCATGTAGATTCAAAAATTTATCTATAGCATCCACATCTATCAGTCCTTCAAATAATGGAATATAAAAAATTACTTGTACCTTGAAGGGGGTTGCATGGTCGTTTAATGAAGATGTGTCTCCCATGGGCAGTCGTCGAAGGATCTGTGAAAAGTTGTCCATCATTTTGTTCCTTTGTCGTGCAAGGGATTCCTCGAGAAACATTTTAAAAGGATCTCCTGCTCCATCATATTTCTTCTCATCCCCCATGGGTTTTTGTCAGGCTCGACGTGACCAATATTGCAAAGGATTGACTATTTCAAGTCCCAACTTCTTGTACCCAGATCTTGTCAAGGAAATGCTTGAAGAAAAATAAATGAAGAGCAGACCGCTCTGATACCACTGATCTAGATTTATGAGCAGAAAGAAATGAATAAACAACTGAATATAATAACAAAAATATATGGAGAACAACAACAGATATCCAGTGAACAATAACTTCTATTGAATAAATAAAATAGGCTGACATTGTTAAACTGTAGAATTGAAAACAATTTGCTCGAATGGTGGTAGCTATCTCTGAGAAGATATGTGGTTGCTATGTGCATACGTCTGAGAGGAATCATTAAAATGAGGCTCTGGAGGCATTTTTAACATTACTCATGAATTCCAAAACCCTATACATCCAAAAACCTAACCATAGGAGATGAAACGCCAAAATTTATGTGGGCCCCGATGGGTAAGTGTACCTCAACTTCCCGAGGTCGTAAATTGTTCATACGACCTCTGTTTTAGGCATCTGATAGCCCGTTGGAAAGGTATTTTTGAGAACTACACATTATGGCATCAAAATTTGACTTCATCTACAATTTTACTTTGGCAAGAAAAATAAAACACTCTTTGGGTCCCCAAAATGGCCCTGGAAGTACAAAAAGATGTACTGACATTAAAACTTCCAAAATAATCCAGTTGGATTAGGTGGGGAGTCATCGATATCCACCTGGAAGCTGTGTAGGGATTTAGATTTCCCCGAAAGTGTACAACCCACAATTACAAATAATTACAAAAGAACATGTTGAACTAAAAACTGTCAAGAGGAGCCGGTTGGAATAAGTGGTTGGCCACCAATATCCACCTGGATCAATTATTATCATTCTTACTATCTTGTATATTCATATTCTATGTATAAAATACATAGAAGATATTTGAACAGGGATGTGTCCATCTCAAAAGCGTACACTTCAGGATTTGAATATTGGAGATAGTTCTTTTCCAAAATTTGATGATTGGATTGTTGATGCAATTAGTGATGCACGACAAGAAGGAAAGGATATAATGATTGAGGAAATTGAGCTTTCACAACCTCAAAATATATCATCTACTTCTTTCAGTGGGATTTGGGCCTATGGTAGTCATTTAAGAGTGGAAGAAAAGGACATGGGAAATGAAAATTGTGATTGTATTGTTAGTGTTAAATTTCATCACGACACTGAAAAGAAACTTTATCTTGGATTCACACAGGAAATTATTGAAGTTTATTATGGTGAGACTAATCCCATAGTATTAAAATGTAAATGGATCAAACCATCCATAATACAACAGGATGGGTATGGATTTGTACGTGCAAATACACACCAAGTTTTATCAAAGAATGATGAGTTGTATGTTTCCCCTCTTCAAATTACCCAGTCATTTCTAATTGATGATGTAACAATCCCAAGATGGTTGTATGTCATTCAAGTAGAGTCTCATTCGAAAAGGAAATTCATGGAATATGTTGAAATAATGGTCGATGAGCAATCTACTAGTTTACAAGAAACATTGGAAGAATAAGTTGAAGATGACAATAGAGTTGTATTTGAAGAAGAAACGTTCATTCCCAATGAAGAGACTGAGATAGATAATGTAATGCATGGTCATGAAAATATATTGTATGAGGATGTGTTGATGGGTCCTAAATCCCTTTAATTCAACATTAGGAACCAAATCCGCCACCGAGGCCCAATTAGACTATGCAATGTTTAATAGTGGAATGGTTCTCCAGATCTTGTGATCTGGCCAATTAATCGATGGGCTTTACGTTTTCTTGTGAAGGAGTCTCCTTCAGTTTGAACTTTCTTTTTTTGTATTTTTCTCTTAGGTGGGACAGATATAAGATGAAAGATGGTATAAACCAACTTGAACAAAAAAACAAGAAAATATTTAACTACTGGAGAAGAGGCTAAGCTTGGGATAACCCGCTACTCAAACATGTAGATGCTAATTTTGTACCACAATCCTAGTACTAATACGTTAACCATGTGAGCATCCAATTACTGTCTGAGACACCTAATTATCATAAAATAAAACACATATATGATAGATAATGGCAAGTAATATAATTCACCTACTCTAATCATCCATCACATAATAACACAATGATTCATCTTCATCATTAAAGAAAAGAACTGCAAAACATTGCATCAAATAACTTAACAATAGATTCAATATCTCTTACTCGTTACAACATCCATTCACGAGACAAGAAAGGAAATAATTCTTCTCCACGTCCAATCATCCATGCATTTGATGAAAATATCACTCGTCTCTGGTCCAGAAGGACTTCTCCTTTAAAGGTAGCTTCAAAATCATTCTTAACAAACCAAAAAAAGAGTTTCTTGCAACAACCATCGACCTTTAACTAATTGGTCGATGCTCTTATTTATAACATGAAATTAACTGAAAATAATGGCTAAGTGTAGATAAGTAAAAAAAAAAAAAAAAAAAATCCACGTGGCGTTCTCCTATTAGTTTTTCTTGGAGTTATCTCCAAGTATCACTTCAAACGGGTGGTTCTTCTCATATTCTAACCAATTGTTGAACAGCTCTTCACAAGTGTGAGCGTATGGAAACCGGTGTTGTTCCATAGGGGTTGTGTAAATTTCTGTGATATCCACTGCATGAAACCGATACTTGACCAGACTAGCACTTAACTGTTGTAGCACAACCCGACCTCTGATTGGGTGTTCCATAAAACGTTGCACCTGACCTGGCATTGTGTTTGTCACCTTTGATATCTCTTCAGCCCACAAAAAATCTTTCTTAGTGTGCAATTCAACGATGTCTTTTAGGTCAACAAAGTCATTGGGTGTGCCGAAGTCGGGGAGCCTGATATCTTTCATCACCCAATTGATTTTAATCCAGTGTTTCTCGCACTTGGCCCACTTCTCTTGAATTTCTCGGTGTGGTTCTCGAGACATTTTTTCCCAATACTTGGTTGACTTCCTTATGCGATCAAGACTGCTTTCATTCAACATATGAATGTCGTGTTTTTATTTATCTCGACATTGTTGGATTGCTCCAATGTAATCGACTATTTCCACGTCTTGTTGTGTTTTTTCATACCATCGTTCCATGTCCTTTCACATCGCGAGTGCCATGAGGGTGTCCTCCTGCAGCTCAATGATTCTTGTGATGAATAAGTGCTACTCATCCATGAATTTTCCATAGGCCTCTTTGAACTCATTCCTTAGGTACACCGTGGTCTGTGTGGTGTCATGATAGTACTTGGCCAAGTGGCACAAATGTTCTAACTCTTTCAGTGCCGCAGATATCTCCTTCTCATCTCTTTGCACTCTATTTAGAGTGGTGTCTAAGATTTCTCTCCCTACGCCAATAAGTTCGGATGTTCTGGCATTTTCTATGTTTATCAAATTTTCCTCCATGGTGATGAATATTGAGAGATCCAACGTGATCCTTCTTTTCTTGGTGGTCCGCTGGACGGTAGCCTTCTTTTTTCTGTCATAAGCTATGGCATATATGTCAGCTACTTCATCTACAAGTTCAGGAATCTGGTGATCTCCCCATGTAAGTGTGTTCCCCAAACTTCCTCTAGTGTACACTTGTTCAAGATTGGTTTCTGGAGCTTCCTCGTTATGCTCCGAAGGACCAACTTTTATTTTTCTCTTATCGGGCATCTGATAATTGATCCACATAAAGGTGTTGGGGATAGATTCAATACTTACTTGTCCATCTGCTATTGAAATGTTGATTTACTATTGCAGAGCGCCTTCCCCTGGCTCGTCCGACTTCAACTCATCTCTAGAATTATCTACTTGGGTTGTCAGCACATCGAGAAACTTAGTGTCTGGGACACTTTCAGCTTCCTTTTCTTTATGTAGGGCCTCCTGAGTTTGGACATGGGGGAGAGGATAGGATGTCTTCTCAGGTCCCTTTTCTTCTTAGACATGTACAGAGGTCTCGAGAGATACCTCTGGGCTCTCATCATCATCATATATATTTATAAACTCGCTCAAAGTGTTCGCTGTGATGGTTCTCTGCGATGCTTCGAAGATTCGTAGCTAAGATGAAACACCTGTTGGGAATCCGGTCGGTGGATTCGTGACTTCAGGGTCGTCTAACCCAGTAATTTAATCAAGGTATATAAGTTCAGGGCCGCTTAGGACTGCTCGACTTTCGCCTGGGTTATTTATCGAGGATCCCGTGGTTTCTGTGATTTCTGGACCATCCTACAGTTGATCAATCATTCGTTGTTTTTGATCTAACATGTACAATCCCCTTTTCTGCACATCTAGTGCCATAGGAAAACCTCTTCCTTGCACCAGGAGTGCTTGAGGAACCTCTACTTTTTCAGCGACTTCCTAGGGAGCTTCCACTGCTTCGACTGATCTCATTTCTTCTCTTGCCCCAAGGGATTCTTGAGATGATTGTTCAAGGGTTTATGCTTGTTCATCTAGGTTCATGGCTTTGAACCTGGTCATTCTAGGATCAGCCATCCTTGCCACAACTTTGTCCCAATCCTGCGCGTTTTCCATGAAAACCTCATCTTCAAACCTGTCATGGGTGTATGGCCAGTAGGATAATACTTGCAATGCATGCTTCAGGACTAGACCCTTTGGGTCGTGCTTGAGAAAATGAACAGTCTGAAATTGGAACTCTAATTGGTTTAACCCTTCCTGTTTGTCTTGAGCGGTGTCTTTTATCATGTAGAAACCTATGTGGAATCCATAAGGTATGAACACCCACTTTTTATCTTTTACCAGAGTAGCATTATAACCTTGCAGGATGGTCTGGTAGCAAATTTATCCTAATACTAATCGGTCAAGTACATATATCGGTAGCAGGTGTTGTGATTTGGTGGCTCCAAAAACCCTAATGTAGGTATCACGCTCATCCAGATACCAGTGACCAACCTTCAATATCATCTTTTTGGCCACGGCCGACAATCTTGGACACTCTTTCTTGAAAAGAAAAAACTGAATGCACGTGATAAATTGATCACAGATGAGAGAGTAGGATTTATTGTACCTATTTTCCCATAAAATGTCAAAATACACATGTACCAGGAGTTCTAAGGTGTGCCAGATCAAGTTCATGCCGACAAAGACATTTCTGGTGCAGATGACGTCCAATAGATAAGAATCCATGTGGAAGGATGGAGTCTCTCCTCCTTTCGGCGTCTGAGCCTATTGTATGCAAGTGCTCAGTTGTTTGAAGATAATGGCACCCCCATTAAAACCTCTTCCGGAGATGGCTATAGTATAAGCTAGAGGCATCCACGCCTCTGAAAACCTGGAGCAATATTTCTCTCTGTGCAACCGGCAAAGGAGTGTCATTAGATAAATATATGGTTCCCTTAAGTTAGCTGTCAGGTACCAGCCGAAGGTCCAATTGGTGTACTTTTTATCCTCTCTCCACCAAGAAGCCATTACCCTGCTGGTGTCATGTTTCTCATAGAATATTACAACAATCAGTGTTCAGCCACTCCTTCAGGTCTCTGAGCTTATAGTAGTTCTTCACTTCCGTTGGAAGGAAAACCCTGACACATTCGCCATTGTCTCCATTAATCAGACATATTTCTGTGTTTGTATGGTCAATGTTGGCACAGGGGTAGACCCAGGGTTCAACACTAAAACATCACACCAACAAAACCCTAACTATCGGCCCTTTCGGCAACACCTGTGAAGCATATGAAGTCTCACCCGAGGTAGAGGCAGGGGTGGTTGCAGGACTCCAATGTATGCAACCTTAGTTGGGACACAGATATATGACTGTAACACCTTAATAGGGAACTTAGCAATTATAATTCATCAATATCCAATCTTATTTTAAAATGCAATTAAACCCTAATTATAGAGTATTGCAGTACTCAACCAGATCTACTATATTCAAGCACTAAGCACATCCACATAAGCCAGATCTAGTATTCATCCATACTATTAAGCACATAGCATTAACATATCTATATACCATTCATCTATATCAAAGCACTAAGAAAGTTAACATATAAACACATCAACACATCACACAAAGCAGAGAAACACGACATGTAATTGGTTCACCCCCACCCTGGGGCTACTTCCACCAACTCTTTGTCTTCTTTATTAGCTTCTTCAATCAGTTACATGCACAGAGCCACAAAAACCCTACTCCACAGAGGATAGGAGATCTGCGCACCTCTCTAGAACCTCCTTCCCCGAGCTAGGTTACAACACTAAGCCTCTTCTCAATCTCTTACACCCGCTTGCACTTAGCTCTGCAAGCCTCATACAGTATGCACAAACTAAATCTCTACTCAACACTTAGCACTTTCGATCACACAGACCGAACTTGTAGGTCCCTACTTACTTCGCCTAGATATTTATTTATACATTACAAAATAGGCCTAAGCATGGGTAAACCCATGGGCTGACATCCCCATACCCATTACATAATTCTGAATCCCAACAAGGGCCCTAAAAGGGGCTGAGATCTCGCAATCTCTGCTTCGTCTTACACTCTACCTTCGACAGCCTATCGAAGTCCCAAAAATAGGTCAAACATGACCAAGAAGCCCCAAAACTTGGTCAAGGGCCAACATGCCCCCAATACTCACCTGTGACTCATCCCGAGTCACTCTGACCTAGGTAGCTCAGTTTCAAAATCCTTGAGCTTGGCTCGAGCTGCTTCGACTTGTTATTGTGCCACAACCTCTTGTTCAGTGAACTCTTGTATGAATGCTTCGTTGACAGGTCCCTCTCGGCGTTTTTCAACTGCAATGACGACTTTCTCTAGTTCTTCTCCTCGTCCTTCGATCTCTGTGAATAGT
>JASDQU010013827.1:86775-98757 GCA_032191745.1 Picea mariana | reverse complement strand
ACCCCTATGAGCATTTATTCTTGCAAGTCCATGCTGATATGAGCTTGTGTCTAACAGAAGAATGCATGCACAATCTGACTGAGAAGATGCAGCTCCATGGAATCTCGATCACGCCTCTTCTGTTGTTTACAAAATTTTTGAGTATATTTATGGAGTTATGTTATTTTGTAAGGGTATTTGGTTGAGAAAAGCTCCCATCTGTAATTTTGGTTCTGCCAGAGCTTTTCTCTGGTTATGTAATCGACTTGAGACTTTCATGTTAATAGAATTCAACTTCCTTTCTTTTTCCATTTTGTCTGTAAAATTTGTTTAAAACACTCGGGCATGGATGATCAAGTTGAGGATCGTTATACTGTTATGATGTAGGTTTGATCATGGCGGTATAGTGATCAGTTTTATTCATTTACATGTGTTGTATTTTCTCTCTCACACTGAATGGCTCAGGCATGGAGGATCCATTCACGCTGTCATAGTTGAAAGATGATGGAGGTTTGATCATTCTATTGTTGTGATTGTGTTGATGCCAACGTGTTTCAGTGTCTGAAGATTCAGCCCAGATTACTCTCAAGTTCAATTTTTTCATCTTCGAGCTACTGGAAGGTCGGATGCCCATAACAGTCTCGTTCACCCCTGTCACTATGTCTTCCCTCTTCTCTTGCTTTAACTCAAATTTCCTAACTGAAGTTAATGTGGCCCTCACTTCCCTATATATTTCTTGTCCAATTCTGTGTTGAACATCATTCAGATTCTAAGTTTTTTCCATTGACCTCCATCCATATAAAACCAACATCCAACTAACTCTGATGGGTATTGGGCTTACCCTCTCTGCAATCGGAGGGTGAATTATACTGCTAACACATGCAGAATGTCTAACCTGGAATATAATTTTAGGATCTAATAGTTTCTTCAACTCTTGACACGTGAGAGGTTCCAGGGAAGAGTGGTACTTTCGGAGCTTCTTTTAGAAGGGTTTCACTTCAGGTTTTAATGGGATCATGTATTGAATGATACGGGTATCATAAGTTTTCATATCTTGGTAGCAACATGAAAAGACATCTTGATACTTCCTGAAAAGTTTGAGATAGGCCTTCTTTTCCTCCTTAGACATTGTTTTTTCGATGTTCATGTTTTTGGGGTTTTCTGGGGTTCCGAGATTTATAGTTTCATGAAAAGGACATGAACTACTAGTCTTCGCATTTTTGGGCCCCTTGAAACGTTCTTTCAAGTCAAAGATATTTTCTAAATTAACTAACCCCTTCGGGATCATGTGAGACTTTGATTTTCTATTTGGTTGATCTGTCCAAAAATCAGTCTTTGTTGGTTGTTCCTAGAATACTTCATCGTCGATGGCTAAATCTTTAAAATTATCTTGGTCAATTAGAAAATTTTTGATATGTTCATCCCCTTCAAAGACCTTCCAATTAGAAATATTGTTGGGCACAAAGGTTTTATATAACAGTTCCACAGTGAATCAGCAGCGGTGTCCAGAGAATCAGCCAGAATGTTCTTTGTTTTGGGAACCGTTGTGATGTTGAAAGCTTCAAAATGCTCTATCAGCCTGTGCACTTCTTGTTGGTAATTCTTAAGGTGTGGAGAATTGCAATGTATGGTATTCCTTATCTTTCGCACAATGATTTCAGAATCTCCGAAAACCTTCAATTCTTAGACGTTCAGGTCTATGGATTTCTTTAGCCCTTGCACCAGAGCCTCATACTCATCAATGTTATCCGTGCATTCGAATTCTAATCTGCAAGAAAACAAATGACATTTACCTTTAGGATCAACGAGGATGCACCCTATCCCTGACCCTTCTTGTGATTTATATCCATAAAAATATAGGGTCCAAATTTGTGGGCAAGGTGTGTTGGATTTCCATTCCCTATTACTTTCGTCTCTTTCCCCTACTAGTTATGTGATTTCTAACACAGGTTCTCGGCAGAAGAGGGTTTCCTCTGTCGTTGTCAGCAACTCCTCCTGAAAAATCATTTCAGAGTTCTGAGTGAGAGGGACATCGGATGAAAGAGGGAAGAAGTTCCCAAAGTAGGAATCGAATGAATAATTGTTGAGCACATGGAAATTTGTTGATGATGGTTCGTTTGGAGTTTCTAGGTCAGTGATAGTATGTTTAAGATATCTTTCTCTATCAATTTTGATCATATTTTGTACCCCTTTAATGGCAGTCAAAGGTGTTCCCAATCTGTACTAAAGTATCCGTTCAACTTTTCAGAAAAATCTCGGCTTAATAGTATCCCATAGGCTTCTAGGATGTCTACTACAATGATATCAATTACTTGCACAAACTTAGGGTGTGTCGTTATTCTGATCATTACATATTTAAGTTCTCCCATGACCTTCACCTAGGTTTTGTCTAGTTGTATTACATGTTTGTCACTTTTGAGAGGGAGAGCATTTAATTTTTTGCAAATAGACAAAGGCATAACATTGGAAGATGCTCCTGAGTGGACCAGACAATTGTGGAGGTTTCTGTTGAAAACTTCAAACGTTAGGAGAAATGGTGGGACAAAAGGTTTTCCCTTCTTATCTTATGAGCAAACGTTTACAGTTCGTTTATTCACTAGATCTGTGGGAGTTGGATTTCTTTCTTGATCATTGCTTGTCATGGGGTTTTCTACCACTTTCAAGGCTTGTAACGTAAAGTCTTTTTGTTGAGGGAGTCTACATATGTCCATAACCGATATATTAGCCTTTAACTTCTTCAAATATTCAACTACGTTGTAATCAAGTTTGGGTGATTCTCAAGTATGGATTCTTATAGGGTTCTTACGCAGAGAAAAAGGTGCTTTCGGGAAATCGAGGGTTGACCTTTCCCCTGACATTTGGGTACTAATAGGATCTTTTGAGACAGGTGGACCCTCACTGTGTGTTTGCACAACCTAGACCTATGCGGGTCGTCCTTGAGACTCAAATAAGTCGCCGGAAGGCATGATAATATGAGGATCCCATATCAACATGGTTGTATCTTTTGGTGGATCAATCTCTTCTTGATCAACAACATTCATAACTGAACCACTTGGTTGTTCGGTTAGGTAGACTTCGTCTAGGAACCGATTGGCCATTAAATTCATGGCATGCACCCATTGAGGGCACTCCCTTTTAGAGTGATTTTCCCGGTGATAGGTACAGAAAGAATCAGATGCTACGTTTCCCAAATAAATATTTAGGTTAGCTGGGGAAGGTTCAATTGCTTTGAATGGCAGGTTTCTTTTAAAGAAAGGCATATAGGGCCTTTGGCCTTGGTTTCCCTCCCCAAAACTTCTTTTCATGTCTATGATTTCATTTGATAACTTCTTAACCATGCGTTGTAGGTATTCTATGTCCCTGTTACCCTTTTCAAGAGCTTGTTCTACCTGTTTCCCTAGGGTTCTAGTGAGAAATATCCCCCTCCGGGGAGGGGGTTGAGATTCTTTCTTGAATAATGAGACCTGACTCTCTTTACATCCTTTCATTTGGAACTCAATAATTTTTGCTTCTTCAAAATTCTTATCTAGGGTTCGCTTGGCAACCCTCTTCACAAACATGGAAATAGAAGTCAGGAGGGCATTAACATATACTTCGATTTGAAACTCCTGAGTAAGTTTAGCTTCAGGCTAGAATTTGTTCAATATGGTGGTGAATATCTGATTGAAATCTTTAACCCTTTCTTTTGAACTCATGGTGGTGGAAAACAGTTCAGCCATCAAAGCTCTTGTAGTAGTTTCCTCTACAAATTTATCTAGAAAATCCTTCAGAAACTTTGTCCAGCTGGTTATAGATCCTACAGGAAGATTAAATACCATGTGGAAGCTGAATTCTCAAATGTATAGGGGAATAGTCTGCATACTACATCTTCATGGTGGACGTTCATAAGCATGATTGCTAGTATGAATTTATTCATATGATCTTCAGGAAATCCTGAGGTCTCGGGGTTGAACTTAGGGAGTAACTTCTCAGGGTGATGGGGAACATTGTGTACTCGTCCTGGGATGGCCAAAGAATCTATGGCCAAAATAGGTTGATTTTTCTATGGTGGGTTTCCCCTTTCTTCATCATGGTCATTATTGTCTTCCATATCTTCAGATTTTGAGTTAAATTCCTCTTCGTCCAAGAAATCATCTGGTTCATGGATGTTGTCGGCTGGCATTTCAGGGATTAGATTCAGAGGGTGTTCGATTTCGGTGATTGTGAAATCTATTAGGTCTTCTAGTGTGTGCAAAAAATCCTGGTCGGGGGTGTCGACCACTGGTCTTCTTATTTTTTGTCTTCGAGGAAGTATCGGAGCTAAGGACAACGCACCAATCTGTCGAGCATATGCTCTTGTGATCCTTTGAAATTGGTTTAATTCCTCGTGAGGAAGAGCGTAAGGTATATCAGGGAACATGCGTTCTTCCTCGAGCTGGGGTGAGTTACTCTCTTCAGGAGTACTCATTGTGTGTGGGTTGTCTTAGGAATGACTAGCCATGCATGTGGGCTATCTTGAATCTACAGGTTGTCTGAAATATTATGTGGAATATGTATTCAGCCATTCGTTCTTCGGTCCTCCTTCTAGCGCCAATTCTATTGATGGGTTCTAAATCCTTTTAATTCAACAATATGAACCAACCCCGCCACCGAGGCCCAATTAGGCTATGCAGCGTTTAATAGTGGAATGGTTCTCTAGATCTTGTGATCCGGCCAATTAATCGATGGGCTTTATGTTTTCTTGTGAAGGTGTCTCCTTCAGTTTGAACTTTCTCTTTTTTGTATTTTTCTCTTAGGTGGGACAGATATAATATGGAAGTTGGTATAAACCAACTTGAACAACAAAGCAATAAAAGATTTAACTACTGGAGAAGAGGCTGAGCTTGGGATAACCCGCTAATCAAACATGCAGAAGATAATTTTATGCCACGTGCCTAGTACTAATACATTAACCATGTGAGCATCTAATTACTGTTTGAGACACCTAATTATCAGAAAAAAAAAAACACCTATGCGATAGATAATGGAAAGTAAAATAATTCACCTACTCTAATCATCCATCACATAATAACACAATGATTCATCTTCATCATTAAAGAAAAGAACTAAAAAACATTGCATCAGATAACTTAACAATAGATTCAATAGCTCTTACTCGTTACAACATCCATTCATGAGACAAGAAAGGAAATAATTCTTCTCCATGTCCAATCATACATGCATTTGATGAAAATATCACTTGTCTCTGGTTCAGAAGGACTTCTCCTTTAAAGGTGGCTTCAAAATAATTCTTAACAAACCAAAAAAAGAGTTTCTTGCAACAACCATTGACCTTTAACTAATTGGACAATGCTCTTATTTATAACATGAAATTAACTGAAAATAATGGCTAAGTGTAAATAAGTAAAACAAAATTTCCCACATGGCATTCTCCTATCAGTTTGTCATGGATTTATCTCCAGGTATCACTTCAAACGGGTGGTTCTTCTCGTATTCAGACCAATCGTTGAACAACTCTTCACAGGTGTGAGCGTATGGAAATCGGTGTTGTTCCATTGGGGCTGCATAAATTTCTCTGATCTCCACTGCATGCGCCTGATACTTGACTAGACTAGCACTTAACTTTTGTAGCACAGCCCAAGCTCTGATCGGCTGTTCCATAAAACATTGCACTTGACCTGGCGTTGTGTTTGTCACCTCTAATATCTCTTGAACCCACCACAAATATTTCTTAGTGTGCAATTCGACGATGTTGTGTAGGTCGACAAAGTCATTGGGTGTTATGAACTCGGGGAGCCCGATATCTTTCATCACCCGATTGATATTAATCCGGTTTTTCTCACACTTGGACCACTTCTCTTGAATTTCTCAGTGTGGTTCCCGAGACATTTTTTCCCAATACTTGGATGACTTCCTTATGTGATCAAGACTGCTTTTGTTCAACATCTTAATGTTGTTTTTTTCTTTATCTTGACCCTGTTGGACTATGCCAATGTAATATACTCTTTTCACAGCTTGTTGCACTTTTTCGTACCACCGCTCCATGTCCTTGCACGTTGCGAGTGCCATGAGGGTCTCCTCCTGCAACTCAATGATTCTTGCGGTGGATAAGTGATGCTTGTTCGTGAATTTTCAATAGGCCTCCTTGAACTCATTCCTTAGATACACCATGGTCTATGTGGTGTCCTGATATTACTTGGCTAATTGGCGCAAATTTTATAACTCTTCCAGGGTGGAAACCAACTCCTTCTCATCTCTTTTCTCTCTATCTAGAGTGGCGTCTGAGATTTCTCTCCTTGTGCCAATAAGTTCAGATGTTCTAGCATTTTCTGTGTTTATCAAATTTTCATCCGTGGTGATGAGGATTGAGCGATCCAACATGATCCTTCTTTTATTGGTGGTCCACTGGATGATAGCCTTCTTTTTCCTGTCATAAGCTATGGCATATATGTCAGCTACTTCGTCCACAAGTTCAGGAATCTACTGAATCTGCATCGGGAAACTTAGTGTTTGGCATACTTTCAGTTTCCTTTTGTTTCTGCAGGACCTCCTGAGTTTGGATGTCAGGGAGAGGAGATGATGTCTTCCCAGGTCCCTTCTCTTCTTCGACATGCGTAGGGGTCTAGAGAGATACCTTTGGGTTCTCATCATCATTGTATATATTTATAAACTCTCTCAAAGGGTTCACTGTGCTGGTTCTCTGCGATGCTTCAACGATTTTTGGTTGAGCTGAAACACCTGTTGGGAATTTGGTCAGTGGCGTCATGACTTTAGGTTCATCTAACCCGATAATTTCATCAAGGTCTATATGTTCAGGGCTGCTTGGGCCTGTTCAGCTTCTGCCTGGGTTACCTATTGAGGATCCCATGGTTTCTGTGATGTCTGGATCATCATGTAGTTGATCAATCATCCGCTGCGCTTTCTCTAACATGTACAATCCACTTTCTCACGCATCTAGTGCCATAGGAAAACCTATTCCTTGCACTAGGAGTGCTTGAGGAACCTCTGTTATTTTGGTGGCTTCCTGGGGAGCTTCCACCGCTTCGGCTGATCTCATTTCTTCTCTTGCCCTGAGTGCTTCTTGAGATGATTGTTCAAGGGTTGTTGCTTGTTCATCTAGGCTCATGGCTCTGAACCTAGTCATCCCTGGATCAGCCATCCTTGCCACAACTTCATCCCAATCCTGCGCGTTTTTCGTGAAAACCTCATCTTCAAACCTCTCATGGGCGTATGCCCAGCAGAACGATACTTGTGATGCATGCTTCAGGACTAGACCCTTTGGGTCATGCTTGTGAAAATGACCAGTATGGAATCAGAACTATAATTGGTTTAACCCTTCCTGTTTGGCTTGAGCGGTGTCTTTAATCATGTAGAAACCTATATGGAATCCATAAGGTATGAACGCCCACTTTTTATCTTTTACCAGAGTAGCATTATAACCTTGCAGGATGGTTTGGTAGCAAATTTCCCCTACTACTAATCGATCAGGTACATATATTGGTAGTAGGTGTGGTTCTATGGTGGCTTCGAAAACCCTAATGTAGGTATCGTGCTCATCCAAATACCAGTGACCAACCTTCAATATCATCTTTTTGGCCACGTTCGACAGTGTTGGACACTCTTTCTTGAAAAGAAAAAAATGAATGTGCGCGATAAATTGATCACAGATGAGAGAGTAGGGTTTCTTCTACCTTTTTTCCCATAAAATGTCGAAATACACATGTACTAGGATTTATGAGGTGTGCCAGCTCAAGTTCATGCCGACAAATACATTTTTGGCGCAGATGACGTCCAATAGATAAGAAGCCATGTGGAAGGATGGAGTCTCTCCTTCTTTCAGCATCTGGGCCTGTTGTATGCAAGTGCTCAGTTGTTTGGAGATAATGGCGCCCCAGTTAAAACCTCTTCCAGAGATGGCTATATTATAAGCTAGAGGCATCCATGCCTCTGAAAACCTGGAGCAATATTTCTCTCCATGCAACTGGCAGAGGAGTGCCATTAGATAAATATACGGTTCCCTTACGTTAGCCGTCGGGTACCAGTCGGAGGTCTAATTGGTGTATTTTGTATCCTCTCTTCACCAAGAAGCCATTACCCAACTGGTGTCGTGTTTATCATAGAAGATTACAACAAAATCAGTGTTCAGCCGCTCCTCTGGGTCTCTGAGCTTATATTAGTTCTTCACTTCCACTCGAAGGAAAACCTCGACACACTCACCATTGTCGTCATTAATCAGACATCTTTGCGTGTTTGTATGGTCAATAAGCCACTTTAAGAGTTCTATGCAAGGGAATACTAGAGTTCTTCTCGCTACCATATGTATGTACGATCTTCGTATGTTTGGAAAAACTTCATCATCAAGCCTTCTCATATCAGGGTCACTCTACAGGGTATATTCAGGGAATTCTTCCCGCTTGATTTTTGTGAAGAGTTCTCCCCAATGCAGGAGAACTTCCTTAGTCACTATACTTGCTTCTGTGTCTCCAAAAACTGGAGGTTGAGTGAAAATCTTCTTGGTGGATGTCCTGGTGACTGGTTCTGGCCTGGGAGTGAATTCTAATTATTTTGTTGGCCCTAGAGACGAGCCTTCTCTTGCCTCTGATTCTTTCAGCTTAGGCACCCTCGGTGATTGCCTAGTAGTTGGTTTCTTTGGAGGCATTGTTCCTTCCATCGAAATCAATCTTTTAGGGCATGCATACAGAGTAACACCTGATAAAATGAATGAAGTGAAGCATAAAAACCCATAGACTGGTACATACCTGTAACGCTTGCTAAACATTTTGTTTAATACTCACTAGACCCTGGAAAATTCTTCCATATTTCTCTCCTTGCTCCTTTGGATGCTCTGAACTTATTTGTGCACGATGATCTTGCTCTGAACTACTTCAAAAGAATTTAAATGGAGAAAAGACTATCGTGTCGTATCACCCAATTAACTTGGGTTATGAGTGGAAATAAAACAAGATCTGACACTGAATCCCTGCAATTCAATTCATAATGGGTTGACCGCGGAGGGTGGTGCACCCTATCAGCAATTTTAAATGTTTGATTTGATCCGCACATGAATTAATAACTAATGCGAGACTAGGAATTAAATAATTCTTTAAATGCTTCGGATCTAACATATCTTAGCGCTAAATTGTCCCATCACATCGGTTTCTAAGTGGGAAGATCAGGGATTGGCGATATGTGATGAATGCTCTCGTTGGTATCCTCTAGAGGAGCACTTCCGATATCGATTAATTTCTCCATATGGTGATGATGTGGCAGAACTGATTCGTGGTGCGAATTGGGCCCCAGGAACTAATAATGACTCAGGGGAAAACTAGATCATATGTTTAACCACTCTAGCAGTGACATATGGTAGGTGAGGGAAGGTGGTTTGATCATGTATCTCTATCGGATTCGGGGGTTTCAACAAGATGCATGTGTGAAAATAACATGGGATTGTTGATGCCGAAAGGTATCGGGGGTCGACGATCGATGATTTCTTTATTTCTTCGTTAACGCTTCTTCTTTTAGTCTTTTACCGATGTTGATGGGAATGTTCGTCCTTGATATCCTTGTGTGCTACCTGTCGTGAAAGAAAACGTTCCTTTTTTCTGACACCAATGAGGATCGGCACTCGACGACCATGGTTTTCTCGAGTGATTTTCTTTCATCTTTAATTCTTCCCAATGCCGAATCTTGAAGTGCGTCGGGAAAGAATTTTGGTCTGTCGATTCTTTAATTAAATGTTAGTCTTTTAAGTTATGGACTTTTGTATGTTCAAGCAAACTTTGAGAGACTTAAATGAGAAAAACAATGACAAAGAAAAGGCAACATTTTTTACTGAAGTCAACTAGACAGTGCAAAAGATCAAGTGGTACCCAAAAGTAAAATTTGACATCGATTCTTTTTAGGGTGTGTTGAGTGCTCAACAGGACGATGGAGAAAATATAGCAGATGCATACATGAGTGATCACGATTGTGATCTTGATATAAATGCAAATCATGACGATGATGATTTGTCACCTTAAATTTATGGAATAAAGTTTCACTATGCAAATTGAATTTTATTGTTTTGGCCATGGGATTAGCCAAATACTTGTTTTCAGTACTATGTGATGTTTCAAATATGATTTCCTTTTGTTCCTTACTATCAAATTATGTCTGAGAAATGTTATTAATGGATTTTTTTGAGTTTCAATGTTAACAAGAGATAGAATAATTATTCTTTGATTGTATCCCATCATGATGGACACACACACACACACACACACACACACACACACATATATAAGGTGTATATTAAACAAGTCTTTTAGATACAGGATTTCACAGATTTCAAAGGGTATTGACCAATAGATGTTTGTGCTTGAAATATATTCAAGCACTTAGAGCTTCAATGAAGAAATCATTAGTAAATTGTTTTATATTTGATCAACCTTTGCTTTAACAAATGTCATCCAAATTATGCTCAAACTTGTGATATCTAACATAAATCTATAAGGATTAAATCCCCCTCAGAAATCAGTGTTACAATCAACCTTCAAACAATGATTATCAACAGTAGTAGATACCCTTTTGATCAAACTCTTGAACTATTATATCAACATAGAACATAGATTTATGGTGAGTTTATGTTTAAAATATCAAGTATGCCAATAACCTTAAAGACTGCATGTCAAAATGGAACCTTGTCAATTTATTTAACACATGTTGGAGAAGAATATGTAGAGAGGAAAGAGATGCCATCTAATTTCTTTTTGGAATTTTTTGAATGCATTAAGTAGGGATGCTCTTTCAGATTCTCTATCGATATTCTAGATCCCTGTTATTTTAAACTAAAAAATAGGGCATTACAATGAATCTTTGTACATGGAGCGAACCATCATGGTAGGATACTTGGTCTCAATTTATTTTAGTTACAAACATAGAACCATTTCAATGAGGAATGCACTGTAGAAGAATGGCCTGAATCTGTTTTATAGTCTTTGTGTGTCCATGTACTAATGATGTTTTTTATGGGAAATGTTGCACACAAAGGCTATGAAGAATAAGGGGGTGAAACGTAAAAGTGGCAAAAGTAATGATGAAAATGCAGTAGATTATGAGCATGTTTGTAAAGAACGGATCATAAGAAATGAAGAATATCTTTCAGTTCTTGGTTTGGGAAATAAGTAAGTATTTATTCCTTGTACCTTTTCATGTCTATGCATATTTCATGAAATTTTTATATAATCTATTTCATGACGTATCCTATATATGCTTTTGATTCTCATTTGATAAGTTTTTTTTAATAGGGAAAAGTTGGCTTCTAGAGAAATAGAGAAGAACCAAAAGGAAAGCAAAGGCACATCGTTGCCAACTCATGGTTCAGAAAATCAGTAAGTAGTTATTAATCATATTTTTTCACTTCTATGCATGTTTTATGATAGYTGTATATAATTTATTTGTTTATGTGGGATGTCTATGCTTTTGATTCTAATTTAATAAGTTTTTTTTATTTTATAGGGAAAAGGTCGATTCTACACAAAATGAGCAAAAACAAAAGGCAAGCAAAGGCACATTGTCACTATCTCACATAAGCCTACGCCTTATTAGTGCATGGAGAATATGATGACAATAATAATGATCAACTTCCTAATATATCGCATGATGATGATCATGTCCAAGTTGATATTGTTGAAGACTTGGTATATTCTGGATCAAAACTACGTTTGAGAGACTTTTATTTTAAATTAATAAAAAATATTTGAAGGAACATTTGAGCAAATTCGTGAGATAGATAGTGCCACACCTAATGTGGTAAATAAGGAACCAATTAGGCCTTCAAATACCAAATAAATGACGCATGTTGTGTCCACAAACATGAGTGCTCATTCGAAATCATCCGGCCTTGATTTGAATGAAGATATATCAACTTTCATAAAAATACGCAGAATCAGTCAAGGCATATATAGGTCCACAGAAAGAGAAGCCAAAGAAAGAAAATCAGAAGGGAAGAAGGATAATTTGGTTGAGATAAAAGATGGTGAACCT
>JASDQU010013827.1:75519-86755 GCA_032191745.1 Picea mariana | reverse complement strand
ATTTATGGAGTTATGTTATTTTGTAAGGGTCTTTGGTTGAGAAAAGATACCATCTGTAATTGATGTTCTGCCATAGCTTTTCTCTGGTTATGTAATCGACTTGAGACTTTCATGTTAATAGAATTCAACTTCCTTTCTTTTTCCATTTTGTCTGTAAAATTTGTTTAAAACACTCAGGCATGGATGATCAAGTCGAGGATCGTTATACTGTTATGATGTAGGTTTGATCATGGCAGTATAGTGATCAGTTTTATTCATTTACATGTGTTGTATTTTCTCTCTCACACTGGATGGCTCAGGCATGGAGGACCCAGTCAAGCTGTCATAGTTGAAAGATAATGGAGGTTTGATCATTCTATTGTTGTGATTGTGTTGATGCCAACGTGTTTCAGTCTCTGAAGCTTCAGCCCAGATTACTCTCAAGTTCAATTTTTTTATCTTCAAGCTACTGGAAGGCCGGATGCCCATAACAGTCTTGTTCACCCCTGTCATTATGTCTTCCCTCTTCTCTTGCTTTAACTCAGATTTCCTAACTGAAGTTAATGTGGCCCTCACTTCCCTATATATTTCTTGTCCAATTCTGTGTTGAACATCATTCAGATTCTAAGTTTTTTCCATTGACCTCCATCCATATAAAACCAACATCCAACTAACTCGGATGGGTATTGGGCTTACCCTCTCTGCAATCGGAGGGTGAATTATACTGCTAACACATGCAGAATGTCTAACCTGGAATATAATTTTAGCATCTAATAGTTTCTTCAACTCTTGACACATGAGAGGTTCCAGGGAAGAGTAGTACTTTCAGAGCTTCTTTTGGAAGGGTTTCACTTCAGGTTTTAATGGGATCAAGTATTGAATGATACGAGTATCATAAGTTTTCATATCTTGGTAGCAACATGAAAAGACATCTTGATACTTCCTGAAAAGTTTGAGATATGCCTCTTTTTCCTCTTTAGACATTGTTTTTTTGATGTTCATGTTTTTGGGGTTTTCTGGGGTTCCGATATTTATAGTTTCATGCAAAGGACATGAACTACCAGTCTTCGCATTTTTGGGCCCCTTGAAACGTTCTTTCAGGTCAAAGATATTTTCTAAATTAACTAACCCCTTCAGGATCATGTGAGACTTTGATTTTCCATTTGGTTGATCTGTCCAAAAATCAGTCTTTGTTGGTTGTTCCTGGAATACTTCATCGTCGATGGCTAAATCTTTAAAATTATCTTGGTCAGTTAGAAAATTTATGATATGTTCATTCCCTTCAAAGACCTTCCAATTAGAAATATTGTTGGGCACAAAGGTTTTATATAACAGTTCTACAGTGAATCAGCAGCGGTGTCCAGAGAATCAGCAAGAATGTTCCTTGTTTTGGGAACCGCTATGATGTTGAAAGCTTCAAAATGCTCTATCAGCCTGTGCACTTCCTGTTGGTAATTCTTAAGGTGTGGAGAATTGCAATGTATGGTATTCCTTATCTATCGAACAATGATTTTAGAATCTCTGAAAACCTTCAATTCTTGGACGTTCAGGTCTATGGATTTCTTTAGCCCTTGTACCAGAGCCTCATACTCAGCAGTGTTATTCGTGCATTCGATTTCTAATCTGCAAGACAACAAATGACATTTACCTTTAGGATCAACAAGGATGCACCCTACCCCTGACCCTTCTTGTGATTTATATCCATCAAAATATAGGGTCCAAATTTGTGGGCAAGGTGTGTTGGATTTCCATTCCCTATTACTTTCCTCTCTTCCCCCTACTAGTTATGTGATTTCTAACACAGGTTCTCGACAGAAGAGGGTTTCCTCTGCCATTGTCAGAAACTCCTCCTGAAAAATCATTTCATAGTTCTGAGTGAGAGGGACATCGGATGAAAGAGGGAAGAAGTTCCCAAAGTAGGAATCAAATGAATAATTGTTGATCACATGGAAATTTGTTGATGATGGTTCATTTGGAGTTTCTAGGTCAGTGATAGTATGTTTAAGATATCTTTCTCTATCAATTCTGATCATATTTTGTACCCCTTTAATGGCAGCCAAAGGTGTTCCCAATCTTTACTAAAGTATCCGTTCAACTTTTTAGACAAATCTCAGCTTAATAGTATCCCATAGGCTTCTAGGATGTCTACAACAATGATATCAATTACTTGCACAAACTTAGGGTGTGTCGTTATTCTGATCATTACATATTTAAGTTCTCCCATGACCTTCACCTAGGTTTTGTCTAGTTGTATTACATGTTTGTCACTTTTGAGAGGGAGAGAATTTAATTTTTTGCAAATAGACAAAGGCATAACATTGGAAGATGCTCCTGAGTGGACCAGGCAATTGTTGAGGTTTCTGTTGAAAACTTCAAACGTTAGGAGAAATGGTGGGACAAAAGGTTTTCCCTTCTTATCTTCTGAGCAAACGTTTACAGTTGGTTTATTCACTAGATCTGTGGGAGTTGGATTTCTTTCCTGATCATTGCTTGTCATGGGGTTTTCTACCACTTTCAAGGCTTGTAACGTAAAGTCTTTTTGTTGAGGGAGTCTACATATGTCCATAACTGATATATTAGCCTTTAACTTCTTCAAATATTCAACTACGTTGTAATCAAGTTTGGGTGATTCTCAAGTATGGATTCTTATAGGGTTCTTACGCAGAGAAAAAGGTGCTTTCGAGAAATCGAGGGTTGACCTTTCCCCCAACATTTGGGTACTAATAGGATCTTTTGAGACAGGTGGACCCTCACTGTGTGTTTGCACAACCGAGACCTATGCGGTTCATCCTTGAGACTCAAATAAGTCATCGAAAGGCATGATAATATGAGGATCCCATATCAACATGGTTGTATCTTCTAGTGGATCAATCTCTTCTTGATCAACAACATTCATAACTGAACCACTTGGTTGTTCAGTTAGGTAGACTTCGTCTAGGAACCGATTGGCCATTAAATTCATGGCATGCACCCATTGAGGGCACTCCCTTTTAGAGTGATTTTCCCGATGATAGGTACAGAAAGAATCAGATGCTACGTTTCCCAAATAAATATTTAGGTTAGCTGGGGGAGGTTCAATTGCTTTGAATGGCGGGTTTCTTTTAAAGAAAGACATATAGGGCCTTTGGCCTTTGTTTCCCTCCCCAAAACTTCTTTTCATGTCTATGATTTCATTTGATAACTTCTTAACCATGCGTTGTAGGTATTCTATGTCCTTGTTACCCTTTTCAAGAGCTTGTTCTACCTGTTTCTCTGGGGTTCTAGTGAGAAATATCCCCCTCCGGGGAGGGGGTTGAGCTTCTTTCTTGACTAATGAGATCTAACTCTCTTTACATCCTTTCATTTGTAACTCAATCATTTTTTCTTCTTCAAAATTCTTATCTAGGGTTCACTTGGCAACCCTCTTCACAAACATGGAAATAGAAGTCAGGAGGGCATTAACCTATACTTCAATTTGAAACTCCTGAGTAAGTTTATCTTCAGGCTTGAATTTGTTCAATATGGTGGTGAATATCTGATTGAAATCTTTAACCCTTTCTTTTGAACTCATGGTGGTGGAAAACAGTTCAGCCATCAAAGCTCTTGTAGTAGTTTCCTCTACAAATTTATCTAGAAAATCCTTCAGAAACTTTGTCCAGCTGGTTATAGATCCTACAGAAAGATTAAATACCATGTGGATGCTGAATTCTCAAATGTATAGCGGAATAGTCTGCATACTACATCTTCATGTTGGACGTTCATAAGCATGATTGCTAGTATGAATTTATTCATATGATCTTCAGGCAATCCTGAGGTCTTGGGGTCGAACTTAGGGAGTAACTTCTCAGGGTGATGGGGAAGATTGTGTACTCGTCCTAGGATGGCCAAAGAATCTATGGCCAAAATAGGTTGATTGTTCTGTGGTGGGTTTCCCCTTTCTTCATCATGGTCGTTATTGTCTTCCATATCTTCAAATTCCGAGTAAAATTCCTCTTAGTCCAAGAAATCATCTGGTTCATGGATGTTGTCGGCTCGCGTTTCAGGGATTAGATTCAGAGGGTGTTCGATTTCGGTGATTGCAAAATATATTAGGTCTTCTAGTGTGTGCACAAAATCCTATTCGGGGGTGTCGACCACTGGTCTTCTTATTTATTGTCTTCGAGGAAGTATCGGAGCTAAGGACAACGCACCAATCTGTCGAGCGTATGCTCTTGTGATCCTTTGAAATTGGTTTAATTCCTCGTGAGGAAGAGCGTAAGGTATATCAGGGAACATGCGTTCTTCCTCGAGATGGGGTGAGTTACTCTCTTCAGGAGTACTCATTGTGTGTGGGTTTTCTTGGGAATGACTAGCCATGCATGTGGGCTATCTTGAATCTACAGGTTGTCTGAAATATTATGTGGAATATGTATTCAGCCATTCATTCTTCGGTCCTCCTTCTAGCGCCAATTCTATTGATGGGTCCTAAATCCTTTTCATTCAACAATATGAACCAACCCTGCCACCGAGGCCCAATTAGGCTCTACAGGGTTTAATAGTGGAATGGTTCTCTAGATCTTGTGATCCGGCCAATTAATCGATGGGCTTTATGTTTTCTTGTGAAGGTGTCTCCTTCAGTTTGAACTTTCTCTTTTTTGTATTTTTCTCTTAGGTGGGACAGATATAATATGGAAGCTGTTATAAACCAACTTGAACAACAAAGCAATAAAATATTTAACTACTGGAGAAGAGGTTGAGCTTGGGATAACCCGCTAATCAAACATGCAGAAGATAATTTTATACCACATGCCTAGTACTAATACGTTAACCATGTGAGCATCTAATTACTGTTTGAGACACCTAATTATCAGAAGAAGAAAAAACACATATGCGATAGATAATGGAAAGTAAAATAATTCACCTACTTTAATCATCCATCACATAATAACACAATGATTCATCTTCATCATTAAAGAAAAGAACTAAAAAAACATTGCATCAGATAACTTAACAATAGATTCAATAGCTCTTACTCGTTACAACATCCATTCATGAGACAAGAAAGGAAATAATTCTTCTCCATGTCCAATCATACATGCATTTGATGAAAATATCACTTGTCTCTAGTTCAGAAGGTCTTCTCCTTTAAAGGTGGCTTCAAAATAATTCTTAACAAACCAAAAAAAGAGTTTCTTGCAACAACCATCGACCTTTAACTAATTGGACGATGCTCTTATTTATAACATGAAACTAACTGAAAATAATGGCTAAGTGTAAATAAGTAAAACAAAATTTTCCACATGGCATTCTCCTATCAGTTTGTCTTGGATTTATCTCTAGGTATCACTTCAAGAAGGTGGTTCTTCTCGTATTCTGACCAATCGTTGAACAACTCTTCACAGGTGTGAGCGTATGGAAACCGGTGTTGTTTCATTGGGGCTGCATAAATTTCTCTGATCTCCACTGCATGCACCCGATACTTGACCAGACTAGCACTTAACTTGTGTAGCACAGCCCGAGCTCTGATTGGGTGTTCCATAAAACATTGCACCTGACCTGGCGTTGTGTTTGTCACCTCTAATATCTCTTGAACCCACGACAAATATTTCTTAGTGTGCAATTCGACGATGTTGTGTAGGTCGACAAATTCATTGGGTGTTATGAACTCGGGGAGCCCGATATCTTTCATCACCCGATTGATATTAATTCAGTTTTTCTCACACTTGGACCACTTCTCTTGAATTTCTCAGTGTGGTTCCCGAGACATTTTTGCCCAATACTTGGATGACTTCCTTATGCAATCAAGACTGCTTTTGTTCAACATCTTAATGTCGTTTTTTTATTTATCTTGACCCTGTTGGACTGTGCCAATGTAATATACTCTTTTCACAGCTTGCTGCACTTTTTCATACCACCGCTCCATGTCCTTGCACGTCGCGAGTGCCATGAGGGTCTCCTCCTGCAACTCAATGATTCTTGCGGTGGATAAGTGATGCTTGTTCGTGAATTTTCCATAGGCCTCCTTGAACTCATTCCTTAGATACACCATGGTCTATGTGGTGTCCTGATATTACTTGGCCAATTGGCGCAAATTTCATAACTCTTCCAGGGTGGAAACCAACTCCTTCTCATCTCTTTTCTCTCTATCTAGAGTGGCGTCTGAGATTACTCTCCCTGTGCCAATAAGTTCGGATGTTCTAGCATTTTCTGTGTTTATCAAATTTTCCTCTGTGGTGATGAGGATTGAGCGATCCAACATGATCCTTCTTTTATTGGTGGTCCACTTCACGATAGCCTTCTTTTTCCTGTCATAATCTATGGCATATATGTCAGCTACTTCGTCCACAGGTTCAGGAATCTGCTGAATCTGCATCGGGCAACTTAGTGTTTAGCATACTTTCGGTTTCCTTTTCTTTCTGCAGGACCTCCTGAGTTTGGATGTCAGGGAGAGGAGACGATGTCTTCCCAGGTCCCTTCTCTTCTTCGACATGCGTAGGGGTCCAGAGAGATACCTTTGGGTTCTCATCATCATCGTATATCTTTATAAACTCGCTCAAAGAGTTCCCTGTGTTGGTTCTCTGCGATGCTTCGACGATTTTTGGTTGAGCTGAAACACCTGTTGGGAATTTGGTCAGTGGCGTCATGACTTTAGGTTCATCTAACCCGATAATTTCATCAAGGTCTATATGTTCAGGGCTGCATGGGCCTGTTCAGCTTCCGCCTGGGTTACCTATCGAGGATCCCATGGTTTCTGTGATGTCTGGATTATCATGTAGTTGATCAATCATCCACTACGCTTTCTCTAACATGTACAATCCGCTTTCTCACGCATCTAGTGCCATAGGAAAACCTATTCCTTGCACTAGGAGTGCTTGAGGAACCTCTACTATTTTGGTGGCTTCTTGGGGAGCTTCCACCGCTTCGGCTGATCTCATTTCTTCTCTTGCCCTGAGGGCTTCTTGAGATGATTGTTCAAGGGTTGTTGCTTGTTCATCTAGGCTCATGTCTCTGAACCTGGTCATCCTTGGATCAGCCATCCTTGCCACAACTTCATCCCAATCCTGCGCGTTTTTCATGAAAACCTCATCTTCAAACCTCTCATGGGTGTATGGCCAGCAGAACGATACTTGCGATGCATGCTTCAGGAATAGACCCTTTGGGTCGTGCTTGTGAAAATGACCAGTATGGAATCAGAACTATAATTGGTTTAACCCTTCCTGTTTGGCTTGAGCGGTGTCTTTAATCATGTAGAAACCTATATGGAATCCATAAGGTATGAACGCCCACTTTTTATCTTTTACCAGAGTAGCATTATAACCTTGCAGGATGGTCTGGTAGCAAATTTCCCCTACTAATAATCGGTCAGGTACATATATCGGTGGTAGGTGTGGTTCTATGGTGGCTCTAAAAACCCTAATGTAGGTATCGTGCTCATCCAGATACCAGTGACCAACCTTCAATATCATCTTTTTGGCCACGTTCGACAGTGTTGGACACTCTTTCTTGAAAAGCAAAAAATGAATGTGCGCGATAAATTGATCACAGATGAGAGAGTAGGGTTTCTTCTACCTTTTTTCCCATAAAATGTCGAAATACACATGTACTGGGAGTTATGACGTGTGCCAGCTCAAGTTCATGCCGACAAATACATTTTTGGTGCAAATGACATCCAATAGATAAGAAGCCATGTGGAAGGATGGAGTCTCTCCTTCTTTCGGCGTCTGGGCCTGTTGTATGCAAGTGCTCAGTTGTTTGGAGATAATGGCGCCCCAGTTAAAACCTCTTCTAGAGATGGCTATAGTATAAGCTAGAGGCATCCACGCCTCTGAAAACCTGGAGCAATCTTTCTCTCCATGCAACCGGCAGAGGAGTGCCATTAGATAAATATACGGTTCCCTTACGTTAGCCGTCGGGTACCAGCCGGAGGTCTAATTGGTGTATTTTTTATCCTCTCTTCACCAAGAAGCCATTACCCAACTAGTGTCGTGTTTCTCATAGAAGATTACAACAAAATCAATGTTCAGTCGCTCCTCTGGGTCTCTGAGCTTATATTAGTTCTTCACTTCCACTGGAAGGAAAACCCCGACACACTCACCATTGTCGTCATTAATCAGACATCTTTGCATGTTTGTATGGTCAATAAGCCACTTTAAGAGTTATTTGCAAGGGAATACTAGAGTTCTTCTCGCTACCATATGTATGTACGATCTTCGTATGTTTGGAAAAACTTCATCATCAAGCCTTCTCATATCAGGGTCACTCTGCGGGGTATATTCGGGGAATTCTTCCCGCTTGATTTTCGTGAAGAGTTCTCCCCAATGTAGAAGAACTGCCTTGGTCCCTATACTTGCTTCTGTGTCTCCAAAAACTGGAGGTTGAGTGAAAATCTTATTGGTGGATGTCCTGATGACTAGTTCTGGCCTAGGACTGAATTCTAATTGTTTTGTTGGCCCTGGAGACGAGCCTTCTCTTGCCTATGATTCTTTCAGATTAGGCACCCTCGGTGATTGCCTAGTAGTTGGTTTCTTTGGAGGCATTTTTCCTTCCATCGAAATCAATCTTTTAGGGCATGCATACAGAGTAACACCTGATAAAATGAATGAAGTGAAGCATAAAAACCCATAGACTGGTACATACCTGTAACGCTTGCTAAACATTTTGTTTAATACTCACTAGACCCTGGAAAATTCTTCCAGATTTCTCTCCTTGCTCCTTTGGATGCTCTGAACTTATTTGTGCACGATGATCTTGCTCTAAACTACTTCAAAAGAATTTAAATAGAGAAAAGACTATCGTGTCGTATCACCCAATTAACTTGGGTTATGAGTGGAAATCAAACAAGATCTGACACCGAATCCCTACAATTCAATTCATAATGGGTTGACCGCGGAGGGTGGTGCACCCTATCAGCAATTTTAAATGTCTGATTTGATCCGCACATGAATCAATAACTAATGCGAAACTAGGAATTAATTAATTCTTTAAATGCTTCAGATCTAACATATCTTAGCGCTAAATTGTCCCATCGCATCGGTTTCTAAGTGGGAAGATCAGGGATCAGTGATATGTGGTGAATGCTCTCGTTGGTATCCTCTAGAGGAGAACTTCTGATGTTGATTAATTTCTCCATATGGTGATGGCGTGGCAGAACTGATTCGTGGTGCGAATTGCGCCCCAGGAACTAATAATGACTCAGGGGAAAACTAGATCATATGTTTAACCACTCTAGCAGTGACATATGGCAGGTGAGGGAAGGTGGTTTGATCATGTATCTCTATCAGAGTCGGGGGTTTCAACAAGATGCATGTGTGAAAATAACATGGGATTGTCGATGCCGAAAGGTATTGGGGGTCGACGATCGATGATTTCTTTATTTCTTCGTTAACGCTTACTCTTTTAGTCTTTTACCGATGTTGACGGGAACGTTCATCCTTGATATCCTTGTGTGCTACCTGTCATGAAAGAAAACGTTCCTTTTTTCTGACACCAATGAGGATCGGTGCTCGACGACCATGGTTTTCTCGAGTGATTTTCTTTCATCTTTAATTCTTCCCAATGCCGAATCTTGAAGTGCGTCGGGAAAGAATTTTGGTTTGTCGATTCTTTAATTAAATGTTAGTCTTTTAAGTTATGGATTTTTGTATGTTCAAGCAAACTTTGAGAGACTTAAATGAGAAAAAAAATGACAAAGCAAAGGCAACATTTTTTTACTGAAGTCAACTAGACAGTGCAAAAGATCAAGTGGTACCCAAAAGTAAAATTTGACATCGATTCTTTTTAGGGTGTGTTGAGTGCTCAACGGGACGATGGAGAAAATATAGCAGATGCATACATGAGTGATCACGACTGTGATCTTGATATAAATGCAAATAATGACGATGATGATTTGTCACCTTAAATTTATGGAATAAAGTTTCACTATGCAAATTGAATTTTATTGTTTTGGCCATGGGATTAGCCAAATACTTGTTTTCAGTACTATGTGATGTTTCAAATATGATTTCCTTTTGTTCCTTACTATCAAATTATGTCTGAGAAATGTTATTAATGGATTTTTTTGAGTTTCAATGTTAACAAGAGATAGAATAATTATTCTTTGATTGTATCCCATCATGATGGACACACACACACACACACACACACACACACACACATATATAAGGTGTATATTAAACAAGTCTTTTAGATACAGGATTTCACAGATTTCAAAGGGTATTGACCAATAGATGTTTGTGCTTGAAATATATTCAAGCACTTAGAGCTTCAATGAAGAAATCATTAGTAAATTGTTTTATATTTGATCAACCTTTGCTTTAACAAATGTCATCCAAATTATGCTCAAACTTGTGATATCTAACATAAATCTATAAGGATTAAATCCCCCTCAGAAATCAGTGTTACAATCAACCTTCAAACAATGATTATCAACAGTAGTAGATACCCTTTTGATCAAACTCTTGAACTATTATATCAACATAGAACATAGATTTATGGTGAGTTTATGTTTAAAATATCAAGTATGCCAATAACCTTAAAGACTGCATGTCAAAATGGAACCTTGTCAATTTATTTAACACATGTTGGAGAAGAATATGTAGAGAGGAAAGAGATGCCATCTAATTTCTTTTTGGAATTTTTTGAATGCATTAAGTAGGGATGCTCTTTCAGATTCTCTATCGATATTCTAGATCCCTGTTATTTTAAACTAAAAAATAGGGCATTACAATGAATCTTTGTACATGGAGCGAACCATCATGGTAGGATACTTGGTCTCAATTTATTTTAGTTACAAACATAGAACCATTTCAATGAGGAATGCACTGTAGAAGAATGGCCTGAATCTGTTTTATAGTCTTTGTGTGTCCATGTACTAATGATGTTTTTTATGGGAAATGTTGCACACAAAGGCTATGAAGAATAAGGGGGTGAAACGTAAAAGTGGCAAAAGTAATGATGAAAATGCAGTAGATTATGAGCATGTTTGTAAAGAACGGATCATAAGAAATGAAGAATATCTTTCAGTTCTTGGTTTGGGAAATAAGTAAGTATTTATTCCTTGTACCTTTTCATGTCTATGCATATTTCATGAAATTTTTATATAATCTATTTCATGACGTATCCTATATATGCTTTTGATTCTCATTTGATAAGTTTTTTTTAATAGGGAAAAGTTGGCTTCTAGAGAAATAGAGAAGAACCAAAAGGAAAGCAAAGGCACATCGTTGCCAACTCATGGTTCAGAAAATCAGTAAGTAGTTATTAATCATATTTTTTCACTTCTATGCATGTTTTATGATAG
>JASDQU010013827.1:25950-39422 GCA_032191745.1 Picea mariana | reverse complement strand
TGAAACAGTCTAAATGTGCTTTTGGCGCCTCAGAAGTAGAGTACTTGGGTCATCTGGTTGGCAAGGATGGTGTTAGGCTGGATCCTAAAAATATTGAAGCTATGCAAGAATGGCCTCACCCAAAGACTCTCAAAAGCTTGCGTGGATTTCTGGGCTTAATAGGTTATTATCACAAGCTTGTTAAGAATTATGGAAAGATTGCAGCACCTCTCACTTCTCTCCTAAAAAAGAACTCTTTCACTTGGACTCCAATTGTTGATCAAGCTTTTCAAACCTTGAAGATGGCCATGTGCACCACTCCCATCCTGGCCCTTCCTGATTTCACAAAGACCTTTGTCTTGGAATGTGATGCTTCAGGGAAAGGAATTGGCGTTGTCCTTATGCAAGAGGGTCGGCTTTTGGCCTTTACCAGCAAGCAACTATTTGAAAGAAATCTGGGAAAATCAATCTATGAAAAGGAAATGTTAGTTATTCTGCATGTCGTTGATCTGTGGCGCCCTTATCTATTGGGGCAACACTTCCAAATTAAGACAGACCATCAAAGCCTCAAGTATTTTCTGGAACAACGTGTTTCCTCCCCAGAGCAACAAAAATGGGTGACTAAGCTCTTTGGATATGATTATGAGATCATTTAAAATAAAGGAAAAGACAATGTGGTTGCGGATGCACTTTCCCGAAAATATGAAGATGAAGGATCCATTTTTTCTCTTTCCTTCATTATACCAGATTGGCTCCAAGATGTTCGCCAAGAATGGATACAAGATCCCAAAAGTTCGCATCTGATCCAACAATTGCAATCCAATGCTCCAGCTTCCCCAGGGTACTCTTGTCTCCATGATGAGCTTCGATACAAAGGCCATTTGTATTTAAGTAAACAATCAAATCTTAAATCCACGATATTTTCTAAGCTTCATGCTACACCCACAACGGGGCACTCCGAGTTCACCAAAACCTATGACAGGGTCAAACGTTATTTTTTCTGGGATGGTATGAAACAGGAAATTCGTAATTTTTTCGTTGAATGTGATGTGTGTCAATGCAACAAGGGAGAAACAATCAAATCTCTGGGCACACTACAACCGCTTCCGATTCCACCTGCTATTTGGAGGGATATCTCTATGGATTTTATTATAGGCTTACCCAAATCAGGAAATAAATCAGTCATCATGGTGGTTGTTGATTGCCTTTACAAGTATGCTCATTTCTGCGCTCTTCAACACCCGTTTACAGCATCCACGGTGGATCAAATTTTCATGGATCAGGTCTTCAAGATTCATGGCATGCCGCACTCTATTGTTTCTCAGCGCGACCCAACTTTCACAAGAAATTTTTGTCAAGAACTGTTCAAGCTACAAGGCACCCAATTGCACCTTAGCACAGCTTATCATCCCCAGACTGATGGTCAAACGGCAGTTGTCAACAAGTGTTTGGAAACATATTTGAGGTGTTTTCCTCGAAAAAGAAAAATCATTGGGCTCAATGGTTACCCCTAGCTGAATGGTGGTACAACACTTCATACCATACAGCTAGATGCATGACTCCTTTTGAAGCGGTATATGGACATAAGCCACCTTCAGTTCTCTCATACTTACCTGGTGTCTCGAAGGTCGAGGCGTTTGACCAAACACTTACAGTTCGAGAGGATATTCTTCATACCCTCAAAGAGAATTTGGTCATGGAACAGAATCGTATGAAGCAACAAGAAAATCAAGGTCACTCTGAACGTCAATTTGCAGAAGGGGATCGAGTGTTTCTTCGACTGCAACCTTACAAGCAAAATTCCCTCAAGGTTGAGCATTGTCAGAAGCTAGCGCCCAAATTTTATGGTCCTTATACCATTCTCAAGTGCGTGGGACAGGTAACCTATCAGTTAGCTTTGCCCAATCATTCGAAGCTACATCATGTTTTTCATGTTTCATGCTTAAAGAAGGTGATTGGAACTAAGTGCCAAATTCAAACCAACCTTCCCAAGTTAGCCGAAGATGGATCCATTTGGATACAACCACAAGCAGTTTTGGACCAGCATGAGCGTCGCCTGCGTTAGAGAACCATCAAGAAAGTGTTAGTCATGTGGAAAGATACAACTTCAGTGGATGCCACTTGGGAACCAGCTACCATTCTGCAACAATTTCCACATCTTAATCCTTGAGGACAAGGTTGTTTTTAAGGGGGAGGGCATGTTAGGGTCCTAACCTGCACATAGGTATAACAATATATCCGAATGTAATAAAGGTCAATATTAATAAGGCCTTGCAATAAAATAGAATAAGTCGAATGTAAAAAGACCTAATAGAAGCTTCCGCTTCTAGAAGGATCTTCCTCTAGATGCTTCTTTTGATAGACATATTTAGTATAAATAGGAGTCGAGTGTATGAGAACCCAAGCTTGGATATTATTGTAATATAACTTTGCTCGATTGGAGGTTTCCCCCTCGAAGAGGCCCATGAACATTTCTCTCAGAATCACAATGTTATTTATGTTGTTATTCTTATATCATTTCAGTGTTATTGTGGTGATTGTTCTGGTTATATTGTTGTTATTTTTCCATTTCTATCATTTATTTATGTTCTGCATACTTTTTATATCTGGTATATTTCATAAATAGATCAAACACTTCTAAGCACTTAGCACAATCTCATGTCTAACATTAATTCACGTCATAAGCACTAAGCATTCATAGATCTATCTATATTACATCAAGATCAATGCACTAAGAAAAGAAATACATAAACAACATGAACAACATAGCACATCGACACAGGATATACATGGTTCACCCCAGTGTGGGGCTACGACCACCAATCTTCTTCTCTTCTTATTAGTCTTCCTCAATCTTCTTACATGCACCAAGCCACAAATCCAACTCCGCATAGGAAAGGAGATCTGTGCACACCTCGCTAGATCCTCCTTCCCCGAGTTAGGTCACATCACAAAGCCTTACACAGTCTGCGCACAAAGCACTTACAAAACACTTGCACTTAGCTCTGCAAGCCTTAACACATCTTCTTGCACATAGCTAACACTATCACTAAGCCATCATCCTATTAGGTCTACTTCTTACATCGCCTAGATACTTATTTATACATTACAAAAAGGGCCTAAAAATGAGTAAGACCCATGGGCCGACATCCCATACCCGTTACATAAACCCTAAAACCCAAAAAATCCTACAAAAAGGGCGAGACCCCGCAATAACCACTTTTCCTGGGCGCTCCATCTTCGACCTTCCTGTCGAAGTCCCAAAAATGGTCAAACAGGACCAAGGTTCTCCCAAAACTTGGTCAAGGGCCAACATGCCCCCAACACTCACATGTGACTCGTCTCAAGTCACTCTGATCTGGGAAAGACTTCTTTGAAGGCATTGAGCTTAGCGCAAGCTGCCTCGACTTTCTGCTTCTCCAGAGCTTCCTACTTGACGAACTTCTGGATGACTTGCTCGGTGGCAGGCCCTTCCAGGCATTGTTCCACTATTGCGACTTCCAACTATGATCCTTGTCCCTTGATCTCTTCAAAGAGGGTGTAGGCTTCATTGTGCACCAGCTGGAGTCATTGTGTCACCTCCATCACTCTGCTCTAGATGGCAGTGACCTACTGTTGCACTGCGCGCTGCTCCTACGATATCTTCATCTTCTCAATGGCTGTAAGTTGCTTTAGTTGTGCTTTCACAGTCAACGCCTACTGCTTCGCCTCCTGGAGCTGTTCCTCCAATATCCTGAGCTTCGGGTCTTCTGCATGGTGCTCATAGGTCTACGCACTTCGGTCACTAAGTTATTTTCATTCTGAAGCGAACACCTTGATTCTTTCGACTGCACTCCTGGAAGTTTCTTCCCTCTAATCCCTTACTTCTTGTAGAGTGCTCGACATTGCTTGAAGTTCTAACTCTGCTACTCTTTCTTAAAGCTACTGAATGGCTTCAACGAGCTTCCCCACTTGGATCTCAACTGTCTCTTCTTCTATCTGAACCAATCTTAGCACAGAGAAAAGTTCTCTAGTTACTGTCTCCTTGACTGTAGTCTGCTCCGCAAGCAACTAGTCTTTCTCCTTTCAGATTTTCTCTCTATCCTCTTCGAACTTCATCCTAATGTCATCGTTCTCTTGATGAACAACTCAAAATTTCTCTAGGGCCTCCTCCTTTTCTTGCTTCAAGGATTTTGTAGCCTGTTCTTTTTCTTCTTGGACTCAACGAAGGCGAGCCTCTGTCGCATCTACTATCCTTTGCAACTGGGTGGGATCATCCCCCAATCCTACACCTTTTGATGACGATAGTGCAGTAGACATTGCACGACTCAAATAGAGAGCTTGTTGTACCCCTTTCATCTCTGCCTCGATTCAGTCATACATTGTCTCCTGCTTTTCTTCGTTTTGCTGCAAGATATCTTCCGAAGCATCTTCTATAGTTGCAATGATGAGGTCAACATCATCCACTATGAGCACATTCTGCAATGAAGGCTTACCAGCTTGGGACTTCTTCCGCGCTGAGGTTTTCTTTGGAGAAACCTTACTTTTATTTGATGTCTCAACTTCTGTAAGGGGATCCTTTGGTGGTGTTACTTCACCCTTGTCTTTCTTGTCTGCTTCCCCTTCCTCCTATCGGTTTACTTCGTTGCCTCCTCCTCCTACAGGTGAATCAGATGTAGTTTCCTTCGTTGCGTTGTCCTTCTCCTCACTATCAACATTTTGTACTTCCTCATTTTTCTTCTTCTTCTCGCTACCCTGTCCATCATACTCCGTCTAGGTGACCAAAGAGCTTTCGATGATGTCAGGGTCGGAGATCTCAAAAACCTCCACCGGTATAAGGAATTCGGCTGGCCATTCCTTGGTTATCTCCTCCATATCTTCCTCATTCAACTTATAGTACGACTGCAGCTCCTCCTTGCTTTCATCCTCGTGCGCAGTGATGTATATAAAGTGTTGGTCTACGTGGAATTTCGTGAGTGGCCTAAACTTATGGAGTGTATTTGGTGCCATATGGGGAAAGGATTCAATGGCCCTCTTGAGTTGAAAGTAATAGGTGTGGAACACCACATTTGACTGCCATTGCTTCGCCATGTCGCTCGAATACCACAAGGTGGTGAAGCTCCCAGCCATTGGTTCTGATGGCTCGACTTCAGGGAATGTCGCTCCCTCTGGCATCTCCCAAGTGACAAAGGTAATGAGGATCAACAACTAGCTGAAGTGGAACTCATAGCCTTGGTCCTGCACTTCGCGACAGTCTTTTTCCAATTCATTGACAAGGTAGCTCGCCCAATTCATCATCATTCCTTCAACGCACTTCCCTGCGAGGTCAACTACGAACCCGGTGACTTGTGTTGGATGATTCTTCCTGACAAGCTTTCCCACAACCAACTGACAAGCTAGGCGCACTGTGCCATCATGGATGGAGGCTACCTTGTAGCCTCACTTCCCCTTCTCTACATCGCCATATGTGTCCTTGATTCTCTATGCCAGGGACCGATATGATGTCTTTCCTAGGTAGAATTTTTTAGGGTCTGGTCCCTGCATGCTTAGTCTAGTAATGAGGTGGATCAACGCCAGATCCATAGTGATGTGCCTATCCAACCACAGATAGCCTCCATGGTAGCATGACAGGAGAAGTTTAACACACACGTTAACCTCCTGATTTCTGCTGAAGTGGGGGGTCTTCATCACATTTAAGATCGTGGACCTTGCGATCTCTTTAATCCATGGTTGGGGAACTATATTCAGTTTCTTCCCAATCTTCTTTATCAGGTACCTAAGCGGTGCGAGCATCACATAATTCTTCTTGTCTCCTAGGTTGTAATCACTGATCTTGAGAGCTGGGATCAGTCCCAGCTGCGCTCCTACTGCGTGTATCCCCTTCGGAAGGTATGCAGTAATGAGCATGTACTCAAAGTCACATGGGACGTTGTCACAACTAACCGTGCCAGTGAGAGGTGGGATGTAGTCAGGCAAGACCGATGGGATCATCTTCGTGTTCGCCAAGTCGTCGTGGTGCTTGCTTCTTTTCTCCGTCGCGGTTCGGGAAGGCCCAGATCAACGTCCAGTTGAGGGGGATGCTTACAATCCTCCTGTCGATGAGGATTGTACTCCTGTGGACATGACCTTCTCAGCCATAAGGTCTATTAGGATCTCCTCCACAGACTTCTCTACTGCGCTACATTCGTCCAACATATACACTCGTAATCAGATATCTCGATTTAGGCGAACAAACACTCAAGGTAAGAAAACTGGGTGGCGAGGTCTCAAAAGAACAACGCGATATCAATCAATTCTTTGTTGGCTCGATTTCATAGTTTGCAAAAAGTGGTCCTAGAACAACGTCCAACAGGATAAATAAGAAATGGTGTAATGGACTTCTCCAACGGGCAGGAATGCCTCAATCAATATGATTCCATCTGTCATGGCGCGGTCCCAACAGTCCAATGGAAATATTTTTGGCAATAATTGCATTTCTAACCATTCTGGAGCGTCATTCTAACGGTCGAGATGCCTCCAACGGTCATATAGATTCTCCTTGGCGAAGTGCCATTCTGCGTTGTTCTGCTATTCCGACGATGTTCAAGTTCTGCAAGCCTACTTTCTGCAAAGATTTTTGTGGAACTTCCTGCGGTATTTCTAACTTTGCCTTCCTCTTACTGAGCTTTCTTTTCCTCTTTCATGTGATCTAAGTCTCTGGATTCCTCTTTCCATTCTTATTCTTATTTTCTCTTAGCGCAGTAACTTTGCACTGCTGAGAGACTTTCAAAGGGTTCGAGTGTAATATCTCTTCTCTTACTATTTCTGGAGTGGATGGTCTTCTCTTTTGTATGGGAAGGGTTTTCAATCCTTCCTGCATTCTGGTGACTTCGACAGCTAAGTCTCTAGCCCTCAGTTGCTTCGACTTGTCCTCTTGTTCTTCTATTAAGCATGTTATTCTCCTAGCCATGAAATCCTTTAATTCTTTCTTTTTATGTTCTGTAGCTTCTCCTCTGCTTTTCTTCGGATCTGATCCTTTTCAATCTAGGTTTTTCCTAACAAAAGCGCAAAACGGGTGTTGTTCTCAACAAACTTAATGACTTCAAATTCTTCCTTTTTCGATGTTCCAGGAGAAATCATAGGTACATTAGTAACTCTTCCACATAGGGTTATCATCTTTCCTTTAAACAATCTTATCTTTCCTAATGAGGGAATCATAACAGGATTTCCCAAAACTTCCCAAGTACTTTCTAGCATAAGATTCACATGTGTTTCCTCATCCAAAACACAGTTTATGTCGAAGTCCTATTCTTGTTTCGATGCACTACTTTTCTTTTAAGATCTCTGGCAAGTTAATGTCTCTGTGATCGTTTAGGGTTTCTTTCAGCTGTAACGACATAGTCTCTTATTCATTCTAGTTTTCTAACATATCCTTAGTTTCTTGACCTTCTTCAAGGTTTTCTTGTCTCATGTTCATCTTTTCAACTTTAGCAATCATTCTAGGGAAATCCAAAACTTCATGATCAACAACTTTACAATAGAGACAAATAGGACCTATACCAGGGCATTCCTTAGCAAGATCCCGGTCTTTTGCAATTATAAAATAATGTCAATCCTCTCTTTCTCTTAAACGATCCCCAACCTTTCATGTACTGCGCACTGGGATCACAGTGATGGACCTGCAATATGCAAAAATTCTTTCTAGGATCCTGCATCCACTTGTTAGTCCAAAAATTCTTTCTATGCATAGGAATAACACATCTTTCACTATTTCTAGCAAATCTATTCAAATCAAATCTTCTTTCTTCTATCTATTCCCTAGTTTTCATACTAGGATCAAATCTAGCAAACATACCTAGATCCATAATTTCGAAGAAAAAATTTCCACTTATCTTACCTTTATCAGAGCACAAAGATTTAATATCTTACCTCTTTTCTTCAGATCGGACTTCTCTTCTTAGCACAAAGCTTCGCAAGTCAAATAGAATACTGCGCACTACAACNATTTCTAGCAAATCTATTCAAATCAAATCTTCTTTCTTCTATCTATTCCCTAGTTTTCATACTAGGATCAAATCTAGCAAACATACCTAGATCCATAATTTCGAAGAAAAAATTTCCACTTATCTTACCTTTATCAGAGCACAAAGATTTAATATCTTATCTCTTTTCTTCAGATCGGACTTCTCTTCTTAGCACAAAGCTTCGCAAGTCAAATAGAATACTGCGCACTACAACAACAGATCTACGCACAGATATTTCTCTTTTCCTCAGTTCCCAGCAATCACAGTTTCAGGTCCAGGCAATGTAACCATTTGTTGGCACAGAGGAAGACCCAGGGTTCACAACAAAACCTTAACTACCGGCCCTTTCGGCAACACCTGCGAAGCAGATGAAGTCTCACCCGAGGTAGAGGTAGGGGGGGTTGCAGGAAACAAGTGTCTACAACCTAGCTGGGACACAGATCTATGATCACAATTCTTAACCAAGCACTTAGCTAACAATATGCATTAGTTCTTAACTTCCATTCACATCGCAGATTAAACCCTAAATACAGAACAACGCTATAATAAACAGATCAAACACTTCTAATCACTTAGCACAATCTCAGATGTAGCATTCATTCACATCATAAGCACTAATCATTCATAGATCTATCTATCTTACATCAAGAACAATGCACTAAGCAAAGAAATACATAAAAAACATGAACAACATAGCAAAAAGCACATTGACACATGATATACGTGGTTCACCCCAGTGTGGGGCTACGTCCACCAATCTTCTTCTCTTCTTATTAGTCTTCCTCAATCTTCTTACATGCACCAAGCCACAAAGCCAACTCTGCATAGAAAAGGAGATATGTGTGCATCTCGCCAGATCCTCCTTCCCTGAGTTAGGTCACAGCACAAATCCTTACACAATCTGCACCCAAAGGACTTACAAAACATTTTCACTTAGCTTTGCAAGCCTTAACACATCTTCTTGCACATAGCTAACACTCGCACTAAGCCATCGGCCTATTAGGTCTACTTCTTACATCACCTAGCTACTTATTTATACATTACAAAAAGGGCCTAAACATGGGTAAGACCCATGGATCGACATCCCATACCCGTTACATAAACCCTAAAACCCAAAAATCCCGCAAAAAGGGTGAGATCTCGTGATCTCCACTTTGCATGGGTGCTCCGTCTTCGACTAGCTTGTCGAAGTCCCAAAAATGGTCAAACACGACCAAGGTTCTCCCAAAATTTGGTCGAGGGCCAACAATATCATACTAAAAATTTATATTGATTAATAACGAACATCATTAAAACTACTAAAAAATAATGAACACATATAAAATGACTAAATTATGACCAAACAATGAGAATAATGAACACATATAAAATGACGAAATTAGTCACCAAAAAATGAGAATAATGAACACATGTAAAACAACTAAAAATGACTAAATTAGTGACCAAATAATGAGAGATAAGTGACCAAACAATGAGAGATAAGTGACCAAACAAAATGACCAAAAATTTGCATATAAAATGACCAAAAAATGAGAGATAAGTGACCAAAAAAGACCAAAACTCGCATATAAATGACCAAATGACAGTTTTGGTGGCCAATTTCTAGTCTCTTATCACGCGACCAAAAATGTGGTCATATTTAGTTTGGTCATTTACAGCTTGTCTTGTGGTCATTAATATATATTTGGTCATTAATTTGGTCATTAGTTGTGACAATTAATGACCAAATATATGGTCATTTATAGCTTGTCTTGTGGTCATTACTTTGGTCATATATTTGGTCATTAATTGTCACAATTAATGACCAAATATATATTAATGACCACAAGACAAGCTATAAATGACTAAACTAAATATGACCTCATTTTTGGTCACGTGATAAGAGACCGGAAATTAGCCGCCAGTGATCGCCAAATCAAAAGTGGTCATTTATATGCGGATTTTGATCTTTTTTTGGTCACTTATATCTCATTTTGTACTAGTGGAGACATGCAACGAGACCAGTTGGGGGGAGATGATGGAATGTTATTTTGACATCTCTTTGCTACAAAAACACTCCATTTTTTGCCTATAACACGTATCCATTTTTCCTCTTTTCACTATATTTAAGACTCATTCCCTTACCTTATTATGATTTTTCTCAAGGTATATATGTTTTCCATTTGTTCTCTTATTTTCTTTTTATAGTTAAACTTAAAGTGTGTTTTGAGATTGTTTGGATTATTGCAAATATATATGCATCCATGTTATGATCACAAAGGCCTTACTAACTCAAAATAACATGAGAATGATCACCATTTACATTTCAGGAGGATTTAGTCTCAGTCATACCTCCTACCCCTGCACAAGAGATTAACCTTCAAACCCTACCTTTGAATCCAAAAATGAGAACAAGTGGTTCTCTCTGATATCGAGGGTATTAAATATATATCAATGAATATATGATATGCAATGGTTTGGATCACATGGCTTCCTTGTGATAAGGGTTTGATCGCAGACATGGTTGCGAGAATCTCATCGAAACCATCAACATTCGTGCATCAATGCGCTTGTGGTTTAAATGAACCTACAAATCGAATAGAGAATCAAGTCACGTCATTTCATAACTGCATAATTTTTATAACGTTTAGAGGAACCCATGACCACAAGTTGCAATTGAATCTTTCAAAGGGTGCAAAGAATTTTGATGACTTGGTTGGTTGAGGATTGCACAAATGGGTAGTTGTTGAAATCGATTGCACCTCAAAGCCAATCAAAATATTTTTATAGTTTTTAGTTTCATGTTTTGTTAAAACTGGTATCAAATTATGAGGGGCCTGCCGCCCCATTTATGGAGCAGGAATCCCTCCTTCTCATGTATATATGTGTGTGTAATCTCCTCAAAGAGGACAATCATCAATATCAAACTTATGCTAGAAATAATTGCTCTTTAATTATGGTTTGCAAACTCAATATAGCGCCTAGATTTTATATGTGGGATTTCAACTTAGCATTGTCCTGGTGATTTTGTGAGAGCAAGCATAGGCCAAACCTTGAGGGGGCCCACTCGATGTAAGGAACCGTGGTATTTCTGTATGTTGTAGTTTAGTTTCAATTCTATTTGTTGGTTAATTATTTTGCTATGATAGCATTGGTTATGCTTCCTTGTATGCTTCATTTCAGTGTTATGTAAGTTATGCTACGTAATCACCCTATTCTCGCTCAATGGTTCGTATATCAAGATTATTTTGAGTTGTGGATTTGATTTCTAGTGACTTTACTATATGAGGTGCCATTAATCAAGTCAGGGGTTGAGGATATCATTTTTTTGTTGTTGTAAACTTAAGGTTCGATTTAGATTAGAGTAGATTAGATCATATGATAAATTATATTTGCTCCAGAATGTTGTTTGTTTCATTTTAGTTTCTTGAAAAGAATGTTATAAGATTAAGTGTGTTATGGAATCACTTTGTTCTTGGTCTCACTTGGTGAAGAGAGATGAATGGTGAAGTCATGAGCATGATTCTCGGTGATTTTTCTATGTGAAGTGCCACCAACTAGGTTGGAGATCACGAATATTGTTAGTTCCATTTTCCATGCTTTAGCTTAGATTTATGATTGAGATGGTTTTCATTTACTTTATCTGTCAAATATATTATATTGCATGGTAGTGACAAATTCTTTTTCTGTGTATATTCCATTGAGGGCCTCATAAGATCACAAAAGAATCCATGTTGATAGATTAAATGATTGTGTATTATGAGAACATCCAAACAATAGAAAGACATAAACACACATCATCAATAGTATTTGCAAGTAAGCCAATATCTCATGCTAGATTAAATGTTCTCTCTCTACACACTCACACACGTGTGTGTTATTTTTATTTTTACATAGCTCTATGGAGATTTTCAAATATAATTGAAATAAAGGAGAGGAATCTACGACATACATCTCCATCATAGCCCATAGTATAAACCCTTTTAGGGTTTCTCCCACAAGGAAAAGGAACCATGTCGATGCCTAGACAAGGTGAGGAGATAGTTGTGCTTAAGTGAATTTGAGATGCTTATGGAGAATCACTTGGAAGGGATGGGATTCTCGAACATAGCCTTAATCGATTTAGTATTGACATGATAACGACTTTAAACTTTTAAAAAAATACATTGCTATAGATATTTTATAAGCTTAGGATCTTTACTTATGGTTGCCTCAAAGTGTGTGTTTATTTTATAAACCTTATCCATCGCTTATGGAAGATTTATTATTAGTTTAAATGCTCAAACATATGATGCTTAGTGTATGAGTGTTTTTTTTATATTATAAGAATTATTTTTTTTAGCTTTCTATAGTGTTTTGGTTTTAAACCAAACTTGCTTAAATAATATTTTGGTTTTAAACCAAACTTGCTTATTGTATTTTGGTTTTAAACCAAACTTACTTAAATAGTATTTTGGTTTTAAATCAAACTTGAAAAAAAAAAATTATGCAAGTCACTTTTTATAATTATAAAATGTCTAACTACACATTAAAAATAAAATCCTATAAAAACACATTATCAAAATAAATTAATTACAAATTATTAGTAATGTATAAATCAAACCTTATTTGAATAATTATGAAAAACATTTATCCATTTTCATTAAACCACAATCAAAACAACTTACTTCTTCATGTATGTACCATTAAACAACATTCAAACCAATCTGCATATCAAAACAACTTACTTCTTCATGTATGTACCATTAAACAACATTCAAACCAATCTGCATATTTTATCTTGTTATATATACTAATGATCACTTTAAGTGCTAAAGGGTATACATAAGTTATTATTTGTCTTTCAATTTGATGTCTCGAGTTTAAATATCACTTTATGACATGTTTCTTGTTTCTTATAGTAAGTAAATTATGAATAAATTATATATAATTTATTTATAAATTATTAACATAGCTTTATATAATGAGGAATCTAGAATTTATTTTAAATATCATTTTTAAATAAAAATAAAAAATAAATTTAAAAAACTCTCTAAAATATATTATCCCATATACAAAACAAAAATATATATATTTAAAATAATAACCTTAAAAAAAATATTTTTCCCAAATTCCCTTACTTTATATATTACTTCATATAAAAAACAAAAAAATTGTATTCAAAATAATAACCTCTTAAAAAAATACTTTTTCAAATTCCATTACTTTTTAGAAGAATAAAACATAGATCCATGGTCTTATTATTCCTCCTTTAGATCCATGGACACTACATTTGATATATCAATGGAACCAACCCATACTTGTCATGAGTTGACTTGGATTTGTTTTATGAATAGTTGAAAGTCGTTGGATAGAACTATGGCTATAAAGTGCTACTAAATGAATACTATAATAAAATGTTTTTATGTGATCTAACATTATAAATGGCTAAATAATGAAATGGGCCCACCAAAAGTGGGCACCGATGATTATTTAATATGAATATTGTTTTTAAACAATAAACATGACCTTGTCAATTATTTTTCCTCTTTA
>JASDQU010013826.1:185238-207086 GCA_032191745.1 Picea mariana | reverse complement strand
TCCAAACTGTCAATGGCAAGAGAACCTACCACTAATGACTGCAAGCCTTAAGGTACTCATAAGACTCTAGGTCTCATTTCCAGAATGAGCTGAAGTCGATGGAAGGAGACCTGATGAAAGGAGAGCATTAAGTCATCTCTCATCATTTAGCATGAGGTACAAAGGAGGAGATTCATTATTTGGAGGATATCAGACGAAGAACATGTTCACGAACTAATGACCCTATGTGTCTTTGATGTCTGCCAAGTGCAAGCGGTACATGAAAAAGACCCTTTGAATAGTAGCCAATGAGGAAAAATGCCTACAAAGGTGAGGAAACCACCAATAAGGCTAATGGAATCCAAGACACTGCATGAATCCCAATGTGTGAATAGATGTCTTTCTGTCAAACACAAGGGAAACCACCTAGTCAACGACCAATGATGAAATGTCGACTAATGGATTCCAGGTTACCTACCAATGGTGAAAGTAGGACCAGGTTGCGTTATAGGACTACAAAATCATGTGATTCTGAGACAAACTGAGGGTATGACCGACATACAAAGTCAAGAGTTCTGAGAAATGGCCAACACAGGTTGATAGACTTCCTTTGAACAAGAGCATGAGACATATGGAAGACTTCGACAATATAGAATTAATGATGAAACCATAAGATGCATGAGGCATCAATCAAGTTCTCCATAGGGACTGGAAGATTAACTAGTCGGTGGAGGAAACTATTTGTAACGATCTCAACTTCCTAAGGCCATGCTAAGCCGAAAATTATGATGACAAATGGACTCAATAACTTTGTGTTCTATTCAAAGTAGACACAACTGCAGCCAATATAAGATAATACTCCCTTCCTGCTCATATTTTTTTGTTTTTCATTATCAAATGAATGCTATGATATAGAGGAGGAAACGAGAGTCACAAGTAAGCAAAACTAGTTCCAGTAGTGGAACATAACTATGCTCAATGCAAGGATATGCATGCAAGAGATGGAAAGTTAGGGGAATTTTCCCTCCTGGGTATAGGGTGTCAAATTATGAAGGATATAAACAAGGCTCTGCTTGGTTGAGGATGAAAAAATGCTGAGGCAAACGGTTTATAACGCAAAGCGAAAACCGACTATAGGCTCAATACTGCAAGTAAGGGCGTGAGATGCAATCACAACTTAACGCCAAAAAATGTCATTTTTCATAATCGTAGTCTACTTGGTTTGAAAAGGGATAAACATGTACCAAATAGACATCCTTTCAAGTCCAATTTACGAGTGTGAAAGAGACAAGTTGAGTCGACAATCTTTTCTCTTTTTGAAGATGAGTTGGAAAGTAGATTAAATCAAACTTGGTTGGGAGTCCTCTAGGTATAGAACAACATGTTTATGAGTGAGAAATGAGGCTCAACATAAAGTCATGTATTATATATAAGGGACTCTCGGTCCTACGGAAAAAATCTTTGCATGGGCACCAAATGAAGAAGAGGATCTAGCTAGGGTACCTAGGTTTGGTATGTCTCTACCACTTGATAACGACACGTCTTATAGCAGATGGAAGGTTTAGTGTCGCAACAAATGGGTTCATACCTAAGGGATATGAGTGACGGTTATAGGACAATGCAAAATTGCATGGTGTAATGGATACCTATCTTATATTATGGGTAGTAAAAATATATGCCCGTGGTTGTGAACGGTCAACATAACATTGAAATCCGCAAGAATCCCTGGTGAAAAATACAAAAACCAACTCAATCCACTATTGTATTAGTCCATTAGGCGAAAAAATGACTAGAAACTATAGAAATTGGGTAAAAACTGCTATAAATAGTAACAAAACCAAAAATTACTATGTCATTTTGACTTTTTACCCAAATAGTGAAAATTGGACCAAAATACCTTTGATCTTCAACCGTTGATTGCGGGAGCATCGGTCAATGAAATCAGAAACCGTCTGGACCAGGTAATTCAACTTCCCCTCCTCTTCCTTTCTAGTGGATTAGATTTTTAAATTAGGTTTCAAAATTTGAGTAAATTAGAGTGAAAATTGAGTATTTCGGTGTATGCGAGCTACCATTCATTGGGTCGTGTATACGTGAGGTTATACGTGACTATGTAAAATAAAGGATGCATGTACTCAGCCCTATACACGATTATGAATGAAGCATCCCATGTACAAGTCCATAAACAATGTTTTCTATGGTTTCTAACTCAAAAATTGATTTTTATCTAGAAGGATGGTGCTAGAATGGAGGGAAAGGGAGCATGAGGAGGTAGATGTTGTTGTGGAAAAAGATCCGAGGGCTCAAACGACCTTGAAAATATGTGGCTTGTATAAATTTTGGGCACTAAAAGGGGATGAGGGCCTAGGTGAGGTTGCTTGAGATGCTTATGGATTACTGGGATCCTGATAGTGAGCACTTCAGCCTCGATGGGAAACCATTAAGGATTGAAGTCGAGGATATATACTTTTTGATTGAGTTATCACGCCGAGGTGAGGTGGTCAACCTCAAATCCCAAGGATATGGGAGGGGTATTAATATAGAGGAGTACATATAGGCTCACTATGTCATAGGGACCCAGAAGGTTAGGAGCCAACTCCCCATTCGAGCTATAAACAATCTGAGCCTCAAGATTGTTGTCCTCGTTTTGACTAGGATCACATGATTGAATTCATTGCACCAGGAATCAAGGCCGCTCACGTTCTATTCTGTAGAGTTCTTGAGACCCACTGTATATGATTGGTGTACCTCACTACTGGCTAATATGAAGAGCCAATTAACAGAGTGCAAATAGGGTGGAAAGAGGAATTTCAGGTTCGCCTCTATCTTATGCAACTTTTTCTTCAAGCGGGTTCCAGGTTTGGGACCTAGAGTCGAGATCATTCCGAGAGGACCTTGTGATCCAACCATGGCATAGTAGACCGACATAATGAGATGGCAGGGGGGTGGGTAGGGTCCCCACACACTACAACGAGGATTTCTTCTATTGGTGGAGGCGAAAGGTAATTTCTCTGGATGACTACCCCTATGTAGGGATAGACTTTAGAGAGTACTCTGACATGCCACTACCACCAGGGACTACCTACAGGGACATAGGTATGTCAAATGTTTTTAAATATTTCATTTGTTTGTATTTTTGTATAGTAAAACAAAAATATTTTTGGATGATGCTTAAGTACTAACTAGACACTTGTGTAATGTAGACGTAGGTGCACAACAGCCGGAAGAGCTTCCCCAACATTTTCAGTGGCACTAGGGGGATGAGGAGGCACTAAGAGAAGTAGAGAGAGTCCTTACAAACGTTCAGGGAAAAATCTTTCGTTTGACACATAATATTTTGATGGTTCAGGTAGAGGATCTGCCAGAGGCCATGCCACAACAAGTAGTTGGTGTGCCTAGAGCTTGGGTGTGACTCTTTTGGTGTCTCACAAACATTGTAGTTTTTTATAATGACACACATATGACGCCATAGGTGTATATGTCGTGGATCTTGTATTATCGGTTGTATATGTGTATTGAGGGTGTTAGCCCCAATTTTGTACTACAAACATCCTATTTTTTGAAATATTTATAAAACATGGATCTTCGACTTTACTTATATTACAATGTGTACATTAATGAGATGGTTTTCTTTGATTTAGTTATGTGACAAATGCCAATCTAAAATGAAATTAGCATAAGCATTGGATACATAATTAGAACTCCTAGGTATTTGATAATAAGTAATAAAATCAAACTGTCATTCTAAAAGATGTACCCATAGGAATCGTCAGATTAAAGTAGGATCACACAGACGGTATCTTCCGTTCAACTCGAATAATACTAACTAGAAATCCAAGTGAAAATTTAAAGAGAGAATACCATGTGATATAGCATCGCGCAAAAGTTATATAACGAAGCTATATTCGGCCACATTATTCATGGATGGCCCTAGGCATACGCCACCTGAAGATACCAGTAGACCCTCGGGTGAGTAAACCACCAAAGCGGTGAAATCCAAGTTCCATATATGATGACTGGCTCCGTTTATGAATCCTAAGTAGACCGAAGACTCCAGTGACATCTGCCAACCAAGGGAAAACTTGATAAGAAAGTTGAAGACAAAAATAAAGGGAAAATATATACACACTAAGTTACATTAGTATACAAAGAATTACACCCAAGCTTGGGGCTCAAGCGTAATATATTTTCAATTAGAGCCCATTCCTGGGTTCGGCCAACATATTCCCTTTATAATATTCTAACTCATAGGATTCTTTTTCTAAGATACGTCACATGCTATAGGGACTGTGCCACATGGGTTAAAACTTTCTTGCCCCCAACAGTTCTTTCGCTTGATCATATAAGAGGACCAAGTCACCCTCAACATACAACTGAGGGTAGATATACTTATCATACTGGACTTTGAAACATCTTTTTTTTTCCTCAATAGCCGTAGAGGTGTCTCGACGCTGCTCGTCAAGACTCTCTATGTGTACAAGGCATCGTTGAAGATTGGAAGTGTTAGGTAGGAGTGCGACTGCCAACTTAAGAGAAGGGATCTCACATTCAATAGGTAGTATCGACTCCACACCGTGTACTAACTGGAAAGGGAAAATATGGTGCCAGTCTTGAATAAGGTTCGATATGCCCAGAGTGCGGGATATAGAATAATGTACTAGTCAGATTTACTCTGGCTGACATTTTTCTACAAAATGGTCTTGAGAGACTTGTTGACAGCCTCTACCTATCCATTTTCCTGGGGGTAGTAAGCGGAAGAATTACCATGCTTAAACCCCATCTTGGATGCTATCTCTTCCATCATTTCATTTTGAAAGTGAATGCCATGATCAACAACAATGTCACTCGAAATACCGAATCTGGTGATAATTTGATTGAATACAAAGAAGGAGGCAATCTTCCCGTCGGATTTCACTGTAGGCATGGACTTTGCCACATAGTAAAGTAGTCGATGACCATGATAATGTGTTGATTCCCCCCATCTAAAGTTGGGTTGCAATCTACGAAGTCCACCCCCCACTTGGTAAAGGGACCGACATGAATGATTGCGTGAATAGGGGCTAGATGCGAGTGCATTTCCAAGTGAACAGCTAGTAGGGGTGACACTTTTTAACCACTTCAACACAATCTTTAAATATAGATGGCCAGAAATAATCAGCTCGCAAAATTTTCTGGGTTGTTTCAAGCTCGGAAAGATGACCACCACAAGCCCCACTGTGGAAATCATTTTGGAATGACTCAGCTTCTCTGTGAGTTAAACAATGATGCATGATATCGTCTATTCCTCATAAATACAAAGTGTCGCCGACGATAGTGTAATTCTTAGCTTGGTATCATACACATCGTCGGTCATCTTGCGAGAGATGCTGAGGGAACTTCAAGGTTTGAAGATAGAGAATGATGTCTCCATACAAGGGGTTGGACAACGAGACAAGGAAAATGTGTTCGTCTGCAAATGAATCAACATGGATAACATCCTCATCTAATCATGGAAATTCAAATATTAACTCCGCAAAGACTAGTGGTTTCTTGGATTTCACAGAAGTGAAATCGAGATCAAATTATTGTAAAATGACAATCCATTTTTTATACTTCCCCCCTATGATACACCTAGTAAGGACATATTGAAATGGATTGACATCGAAAGCCATAGTATTCTTGCAAAGAAATATATAATGGAGTAAACGTTGGACTGTGTGAACGACAACCAAATCTATCTTTTCAATGTGAGAATAATTGAGCTCAGGACCGACTAAGTTTTGACTAATATAGTAGATGATGTGATCACATAGCTCATTATGCTCTTGAACCAAAACCATACCAATCGTCTCCTGGGATGCAACAACATAAAGCAAGTAATCTCTACTGTAGTTGGGAGACTTCAACAGAGGTGTCAATACTAAGGATTTCTTCTAATCCTCGAAGGACACCTGGGTTCACTCATCCCAGATAAAAGGGGTGTCCTTATTCAAAAGAAGCATGAAACCCTTAGTGATATTGGCATAGTTTACTATAAAACAACGTAAAAAGTTAGCTTTCCCCTGTAAACCTTGAAGCTGTCGAACAGTGCACGGGGGAGGCGACCAAATTATTTCCTCAACCTTTATAGGATCTACCATGATCTCGGTCTCAACAGCTAGAAATCTCAAAAGATGACTAGACCTAACACAAAAGATGCAATTATGAGGGTTCAATTGGATTCTATAGTAACGACATCTTTCAAAAACTAGCTGAAGGTTCTTAGAGTGATACACTCTCTTATGAGAGTGAGTAGTAAGATTGTCAAGGTAAGCTTCGACTATATCCTTAAGATCATGGAATGAAAAGGTCATAACACATTAGAAGGTTGCTCTAACGTTTTTAAGGTCAAAATACATTTTCCGGTATGAGAAAGTACCCCAAGGACAAATAAATTCCATCTTGTGTTGATCCTCAAGTTTAATTTCAATCTGGTTATACCCTGAAAATCTGTCCATAAAAGAAAACACTTTGCTTCCTGCACACTCATTGAAAATCTGATCGATGAAAGGTGTTGGGAAGTTGTCTTTAGGACAACCTTTGTTCAGGTCGCGAACGTCCATGCATACATGGATTTTTCCTTGCTTATTATTCATATAATAGGATTGGATACCCATTCAGTCAAGGGAACTAGGTAGATAAAGCCAACATTAAATAGTTTATCTACCTTTGCCTTAATAGCAGGGGCCTTCCAGGGATTCACAGCTCTAATACATTGTCGAACAGGTTTAGCATCCAGATAAGTTCTAATCTCATGCTCGAAAATATGAGGGTCGATTCCTGGCATCTCTTCATATGACCAAGCAAATACATCTGGGAATTCCTTGAAGAGTTCGGTGTAGATCAGGATTTCTTCTGGCGAACAATCAACACCGATATGTACGTTTTCAATTTTTCCAGGGGTAAAAGAGATATCAATCGTGATGGTAGGAGATATACTCACCATATTTCTTTCGGCATAAATTTCATGCGTATCAATTGGAACTACGTCGTCACCAAGTATCTCACTCAAAGTAGATCGAAAGTCATCTTGTTTGATTATTTCAAGCACTGGAAGAAAATAAGAGGGATGATGCATATCATCCCAAGGTTTGTCAGAACCATTCATGGCTTCGATGATGGCTTCATATTTAGGAAAAGTCTCATCAAGGTATTCATGTGAACAAGACAATGAAGTGGCCCACATGGGCTTAAGAATAGGATCCTCCTCATCTGTCGACGAGGTAACATGATCATAATCAACGAAAGAGTAAAGAAAAACTTGATACGCAATCATTGTTTCCGATAGTGGCATTGCCATTCCAACATGTGACTGACCTTTGCAGGACGAATTTGAGGAAGGTAGGGTCCAAGGATAATTAAAATTGGAAGTGCGGAAAGGAACGAACCTCTATGATGAAACGAGCTTACTAGACATGGCATAAACATGGTGAATCAGTGCCATGAAGTAGAAGGTACCCATAAGGGATTAATACATTATGACACTGATATTCTCAGTTTTCATCTAATATTTGTCGACCATATGGATCAACGATCCAACATATGTATTGGGGCTAGCATACACAAAGGATAACTGGTCGATTATCATGATCTTCCGATAGAGTGGAAAACACAGTGTGCAGAAGATGAATAATATGACGACAATCATAAAATAGGTCCAATTGTGTCCTAGTAACAAGTTATAATCAAGAAGCATATCAATTACCTCAACATCCACCTCTACTGTCTTCCCACCTAACTAGACTGGAAAGGCAAGAAGAATACTGTGAGGGCTAAAGGAATGATTGTCAAAATTAGTCAACATGGTCGACGATTGAGAGAGAGTTGGAGAGTAGAGAGATTTCCAACAGATTAGGGACATCACACATGTAACAACACCATCATAAAAAAACGCACGTTTGATGTTATACTTTGAGTACCCCACATGGATTTGGAATGCCACATAGTAAGGCAAGTGAGGCTTTACATATGTGACATCAAACTTTATAACTTTCAAGCCACTGGGGTCTAGAGATCATAACGTAGATAGCAAGGCATTCCTCTGTGAAGGACACATCTAGAATACCTCCAGAGCTGACATCGCACAAGGGGTTTGACGCAGGTCCTCAATAATAGAGTAATTCTGGACAACTCTAGCATTTGGATTGTGAGTAGAGAACTTGAGTACTCATTTTGGAATACGAGGTGGTGCTCTGGTTTTTCAATATGTAAAGTCATCTCCATAGCAGGAGGAGGAGATTCTAGACCAGGTATAGCCTGTGAAGAACTATAATCACGAGATCGAGTGTCTACATGAAACTTAGAATCGACCATATTGATACAAAAATGGTCACCATATTGAGACGTCGAGTTTCGACTCCCACTGGCCGCATTTCTGGCATTTGAGGATCTTGAGGCCATGTGTTGGTTATGTGGGAAAGGATTCGTCAACACGATACATGGTAGAGATAATATCCTTGCAGCGTCCGCAAGTTTGGGGCATAAATGAGTAAGGTGATCGTCCGTACAAAGCTTATAGGGAAATTTCACCTTACGCCCTTATTTATTTCCCTCTCTAGCATCATTATTCATCTTCTCATTATTACCATGTCCTTGGGTTTATTATTATTTTTCCCACCCTTATGATTATTATTACGTCCTTTTTTTCTTATTCCCGCCTGGTTGTTGGTTACCTTTAGTTCCGGTTGACGATTGCACAAAATGTACATCCACCAAATGAGTGGGATTGGAAGACATAGATGAAGTTGGCCCTCTTATAGACTGATTTAGAGACAACTCTTTCAAATGGATTGTCGCTGAGTCTGTGGATTTTACATTGGCGGAGACTACAATTCCATCGGCATGACATCTGGGATTTTGTCTAGGATCATAGGTTGACCTCGGTGCATCCGGAAGAATGTGGTATAACATCCCAGACCAAGTGTATATAAGATCTAACTGCTAGGCTTTGAATATCGCTTCTTCCTCAGTTGTAACCTCGGATGTAGCAACATCCTTCGAGATAGGAGGTTGCAAAGACTTAAGGAACTATTCTAAGAGAAAGGTTGGGGGTATGGAGGTATTAATCAACCTCTTCCATCTACGCCACTCCTATATATGATCCTAGATATGAGTGGTTGTGTCTTGGTGTAAAGTCAAAAAATGTTCTAGGCCAACATCGTAACAAATGCCATCTGAATAAAGGTCCCATATTCCTCCCTAGGTAGCTTGATATACCATTTCGCAACAACCCCAATGAGGGTGCTATGAAATAATCTTAACCAAATGGAATAATCATTAAGGGAATTTGAGGAGCACCATAGGTGAAAGGTGGTAACGTGATCACCAGGATCCTTGGCATTCTTACCTTTGAATTTCAGAATGTCCGAAGGAAGCTTGGTGGGGACGGGGGCCCATGTAGGATCATGAAAACCAAGTTCATTCATCAACTTAGACAAGTATGGTAGATTAAGAATGGTTAGAAAAGGGAGATGGGGTTGCGACATCTGTCCCCAAGCTCCCTAGAAATATTGTGTTTGAGGAACTCCAACCCATCCAAGGTTCTGGTAAGAACCATGGGCCTGTCCGAGATTGTAAGACCATCCTCTAGGATGATGCATAAGAGGTTGGTTGGTCATTATTCCAGTAGGAATTTTCTGATGGGGGTTATAAAAATTTCCCCTAATCGGAGTGGCTCCGGGTTGGGGGTTGCCCAAGGTGTGAAACCAACCTCCTCTAGGTGTGAATCCGAAGGATAGTGGTGGATTCATCATGCCAAACGTGTTGGTTAGAATCAGAACTAAGGAGGTGAGGGTATAGGATGAAACTTGAGTAGAAGCTTGTCCGCCAGGTTGGTTTCTCCACCTAGAAGCAAGAGGATTAGACCCAATATTAAAGAGGGAATGTCTCCTATATTAGGAGTCATTTGAGGGATCTAAGAACCACCAAATGAGAATGGAGTATAAGGAGGTGTAGTTCCCCCAAGTCCAATGCTAGCATTAGGGCCAACAACTAGGATGGAGTTTGAAAAATGTGACGTAAAATTCCGCATACCATAGGAGAAAGGACTAGAGGCCATAGGGATGGATTGAAAATTATAGCTCGGTGAGTGACCAAGATACCCAAATGGGTTCGAGGCAAGAGATTGAGAATTCACTATAGGACGTGTAGTAGTAATGATAGGTTCCTCCGGCACTACAACCATTTTGGTTGTAGGAGTCGAAGGGGTACCATTAACTATAGTAGGTGTGGGAGTCAAAGGGCTCCAAATGTTATGAAGACCCAGTTCAGTACTCATCCATGTAGAATAATAAGTCTGAAAAGTAGAGGTGTGTGTACCATGTCTAATAACTCTACGCAATTTAGAAGGAAAGACACGAAATCTGGTGGTAACTGTTACAAGTGATGGGACTGGCGGGGAGGTTGGTCTGACTCCATGATGACTTAAGACTTAAGATACAAAAAATAAATCCTAAGGCCAACTAGTAATCAAAGAGCACACCAAAAATCATATGGCCAATATGCACACAAATGGGGTAAAGTGGTTGAAAGGGGCCTCCCTCCCTAAAGAAGGTATGTCTCGCCCAAGAGGGTCCTGAGACTCCCTGCTAAAGGTCAAAGGTAACATAATCAGTTATAAGGGCCCTTGTGGGCTTAACAACCAGTTGGTTAGATCCCCCTGGAGAGGTAATCCTCCATAAAGGTTGTTTGTTGTCTGACCCTTATCTGACCCAGGGTACCTACAGAATAACCCATGCAAGTAACCTATGTGGCACCTAAGTCAACCAACTAAGAAACCAATGTATAACCGATGCACAGGTGAGAAGTCATAAGTCAAGTCCACCGTATGGGTAGGATAGAAAAGCCTGAAACCTTGAAAGCACCACCTCTCATGGAGGTAAGGGCACTATCAAGATCCCCATATACAAATAGATCCCCATAAATATCTCTGACGCTAAGAAGGTATCGGGGGGATATCCTTTCAACAAACCTCATGTGACCTCGTGATTAACTCCAGTGTAAGAAGAGCCTCCTGATATTACCTATTATACAATGGATTTCTCCAGTCCCTTAGTCAAACACATATGTTGATTTAATAGCCTTGGAGAAGTTTACTCACAAAATCCTATTCCAAGGCACTAAATCCTAAGCTAGTTTGTGCACCCTAGAAAATAAAGTCGTGATGAATTAATTTTAAATTATAGCATTAATTTTAATGGATGTGCTTACTCAAAAAGGTATGGTAGTGAAATTCATGATGTTAGGACTCAACAAATAAAGTAAATATGAATAAAATGCAAAGTCCTAACTTCAATTTTCAACAAATGATATGCTTCTTAAAACAAATGCAATTTTCAATTTCAACTCTGCAATTCTGAAGTAAAATTGCAATATTTCCTTACACGCACTAAGATAAATGATGAAGACTCAAAAGATCAAAATGCCAAGCAATGCAAAATTCCTAATATTTTTGTATTTTCAATATAAGAAAACTGAAAATGCATGGACTGAACAACAACTTGATATATAAAAACTTTACTATGAATAGAAAGAGACAACTCAAGTAGGATACCAAGGATCAAAACACCCATCCCAATGTACAAGGACAATCAAAATGAGAAGATGATGAGAAATACTCCTCCCAAAAAATCAACCAACGACAGGCTTCCTGTCATCCCATAGACACTTAACAGTCACTACAGAGACCCATGAAGACTCATCAATCATCAAAACCTACCCAACAACCGCCAAACCCAGGAAACAACAAAATGAGTTTGATGTACGCGGCTGTTCATGGAAACAACGCGTATGTATGCAACTTTCAGAAGGACAAGATTTGTATATACTCAATTATCAAGAAAAAACCAACGTAAATGTTTCAAAAAACATAGCTAGGTAAAGGAGAAGGCTGAAAGACTCAGACCTAGAGTGAATAGAGGCTGTCAAGCAATGATACGACAAGAAATGCATTAGGAACAAGAGAAATCTAAGGACAAAAACACTCCAAACCCTAAGAAAGAAGATTCAATCCCTACTATGGTCGCCAATTTTGTTACGAGGAAAATATTTCTATGGCTAGGGGTAAACCACAATAGATGAAAATGAATGCAGAAATAAACTCTATTCTCAAGTATGCTATATAAACAAACATGCTAGCAAGACAAGATAAAAGACCTACCTCGTCCAGACATTCGATGAATTCCATCATTGAGCACTTGACCCAAAACAATATACCTGCAACTAGTCCTCAACAACCAAGAAAAGAAAGCATATGGTGATAATATATGATGTTATCACATTCAATAGCATAATCCATTAATATACATAACAAATACACCCATGGAATAATAATTCAAATATTTGCAAGATATTGATTGGACGAGAAAAGAGTATTTCTATTAATATATGATCAACAGAAGTGAAAACGTTACAGACTTCCATGTCAGCATGGTTCGGAACCAAGAAACTAAGTTACTTCCAGTTGGGCCTCCACCACTTCAATCCTCCACCAGAGGCAAGCTCATAGAAGAGAGAAAATGAAGTTCTCAATCAATAAGGGAATTCTTTGGGGGTTGAACAATGTGTTCAGACTTAAAGAACAAAGGGATGCAGACTCAATATGAAGTGAATAATTTCTCAAGAGTAACTTTGCTCTCAAAGTTGAATTCTTTCTCCTCCTTTCCATAGCTTAGAATTGGCCCATTTATAGCCGTCAAATGGAACTGAAGGGATAATTCAGAACATTTCTAGTATATGGAAGGCCAAGGATCATAGATCTCCTGTCGTGACATGGAAACTCAACACCATTTTTCATTTTCGGGCACAAATGTTGATGTACGTGGGATGTAGTGGTGCATACTGCGTATAAACATGTTGTATAGTAGGAAAGGTGCGTACATGTGGAAAAATGTATCTTTTAGCTCTAGGATTTGCAAAAGGGGATGAAAAGTCTGCATAGGGAAATGGAAAAAGGCCCTCTATGCAAGATTGCATAGGGTAAGGAAAATCTTGCTATAGCATATGCCCCCTAATGTTTGAAGACAAAGGAGTATTTGCGATGGCTAAAATATATTATAAAAACCAAGAAGTGGAGTGATGGGGAACCAACTGGAAGAACTAGTTGCTCATTACATTATGCACTAACTTTGCATACATGGCTTCCAATTTGAATTACACTGCAGATCCATGTGAAAATATACCAAACAACTATTTGTGTCCATGAATAGGAAAATACAAATGTGGTTACATGCCATAGGCTTTCATAGTCACGAACAAGGCCCAGTAGAACGAGTCTCAAAATCAATCTGAAGATATCTGTATACAATGGAGTACAATCTGATCTCCCATGATCACTGAAGTCATATAGGTATTGGTCCAATGAAAAGGAAGAAACAACTCAGGAAAGTTGTGGCCACATAATGATGTCTTCAAGTCTTCTACACAATCCGCCAAAGGTGCAAGTCTACATCATGTGAATAAAGGAGTTGAGGTTGAACACAATGAGACATCGTTTGATTACTGGTCATTGAGGTATACCATTAAAAAATGTGAGACAACCTATCGATAATGAAAGTAGGTATCAAGGAACCAAATACATTCTTATAAGTGTGAATAATGGAGTCGGGGTCGAACACCTAAAGAATCCATTGATCAGGAGACATTGATGTATTCCCAACTATTGATGGTGAGAGAACTTGCCACTAATGAAGGTAAGCCTCAAGGTACTCATAAGACTCTCAGTCTCATTTCTAGAATAAATGAGCTGAAGTTGATGGAAGGAGACCTGTTGAAAGGAGAACATTAAGGCATCTCTCATCATTGAGCACGAGGTACAAAGCAAAAGCTTCATGATTTGGAGGAAATCAGACGAAGAACATGTTCATGAACTAACACCCTTGTGCATCTTCACATGTGCCAAGTGCAAGCGATACACGAAAAAGACCCTCTAAATAAAATCCAATGAGGAAAATTGTTGACAAAGGTGAGGAAACCACCGATGAGGCTAATGGAATCCAAGATACTACACGAATCCCTATGTGTGAATAAATATTTTTCCGTCAAACATAAGGGAAACCACCTAGTCAATGACCAATGATTAAATGTCGACTGTTGGGTTCAAGGTTACCTACCAATGATGAAAATAGGAGCAGGGTGCGTGATAGGACTACAACATCATGTGATTCAAAGACAAACTGAGGGTATGGCCGACATGCAAAGTCAAGAGTTCTGAGCAATGGCCAACACAGGTTGATAGAATTCCTTTGAACAAGAGCATAATACATATGGAAGACTTCGACAACATAGTCTTAATGATGAAACCATGAGATGTAGGAGGCATCAATCAAGTTCTCCATAGGGACTGGAAGAGTAACCAATTGGTGGAGGAAACTCTTTGTAATGAGATTAGCTTCCTAAGGCCATGCTAAACCCAAAATTATCATGAAAAATGGACTAAATAACTTTGTGCTATGTTCAAAGGTGACACGGCTGCTTCCAATATAAGATAATACTCACTTCCCTCCCTTCTTTTTTTGTTTTTTCATAGTCAAATGAATGCTATGATACATAGGAGGAAACAAGTGTCGCAAGTAAGAAAAAATAGTTCTAATAGTGGAACATATCTATGCTCAATGCAAGGAGATGCCTGCAAGAGATGGACACTCAGGGGAATGTTCCCTCCTGGGTATAGGTTGTCAAATTGCGAAGGATATAAATAAGGCTCTACTTGGTTGAGGATGAAAAAATTATGAGGAAAATGGTTTATAATGCAAAGCAAGAACCAAATATAGGCTCAATACTGCAAGAAAGATCATGAGATGCAATCACAACTTAACACCAAAAAATGTCCTTTTTCATCATCGTAGTCTACTTGGTTTGAAAAGGGGATAAACTTGGACCAAATAGACATCCTTTCAAGTCCAATTTACGAGTGTGAAATAGGCAAGTTCACTTAGCAATCTTTTCGCGTTCTAAAGACGAGTCGGAAAAGATCTTAAATCAAACTTGGTTGGGAGTCCTATAGGTATAGGGAAACATGTTTATGAGTGAGAAATGGGGCTCAACATAAATTCATGTATTAGCTATAAGGGACTCCTGGTCCTAAGGATAAAATATCTGCATGGGCACCAAATGAAGCAGAGGATCTAACTAGGGTACCCATGTTTGGTAAGTCTCTACCACTTGATAACGACACGTCTTATAGTAGATGGAAGGTTCCATGTCACAACAAATGGGTTTGTACCTAAGGCATATGAGTGACATCTATATGACAATGCAAAAGTGCATGGTGGAATCGATACCTATCCTATATGTTGGGTAATAAATATACCTGCTCATGGATACGAATGGTGAACATAACGTTGAAATATGAAAGAATCTGTAGTGAAAACTGAAAAAACCAACTCAATCCACTACTGTATTAGTCCATTAGGCAAAAAAAGGACTTGAAACTATAGAAAGTGGGTAAAAATTGCTATAAATAGTAGCAAAACCAAAAATTACTATGTCATTTTGACTTTTTACCCAAATAGTGAAAATTGGACCAAAATACCTCCGATATTCAACCATTGATTGTGGGAGGAGCCTTGGGCGATGGAATCGGAAACTGTCTGGACCAGGTTATTCCTCTTCCTTTCTAGTGGATTCGATTTTTAAATTAGGTTTCAAAATTTGAGTAAATTGGGGAGCAAATTGAGTATTTCACTGTACATGAGCTACCATTCGTTGGGTCATGTATACATGAGGTTATATGCGACTATGTAAAATACATTATGAGTGTACTCAGCCCTATATGAGACTGTGAATGCAACATCCTGTGTACAATTCCATAAACAATGTTTTCTAACTCAAAAATTGATTTTTATCTAGCATGATGTTGCTAGGATGGAGGGAAAGGGAGTATGAGGAGGTAGATGCTACTGTGGAAAGAGATATGGGGGACCAAATGTCCTTCAAAATATGTGGCTTGTATAAATTTTTGGAACTCAAAGGGATGGGGGCCCAGGTGAGGTTGCTTGAGATGCATGTGGATTATTGGGATCCTGACAGTGAGAGCTTCACCCTCGATGGGAAACAATTGAGGATTGAAGTTGAGGATATATACTTTTTGACTAGGTTATCACATCGAGGTGAGGTGGTGAACCTCAAATCCTAGGGAGCTGGGAGCATTATGAAGATAGAGGAGTACATAGATGCTCATTGTGTTGTAGGGACCCCGAAGGTCGGGAGTAAACTCCCCATCTGAGCGATAAACAATCTCACCCTCAAGATTGTTGTCCTTGTTTTGAACAGGATCATAGGATCAACTTCGTTGCACTAGGCATTGAGGCCACTCATATTCTATTCTGTAGAGTTCTTGAGACCCACTGTATAGGATTGGTGTACCTCACTACTAGCTAATATGAAGAGCTAGTTGACAGAGTGCAAATAGGGTGGAAATAGGAACTTCAGGTTTGCCTCTATCTTATGCAGATTTTTCTTTGAGTGGGTTCCAGGTTTGGGACCTAGAGTCGAGATCATTCCGAGAGGACCTTGCGATCCAACCATGGAATGATGGACCGACAGAAGAGGGGAGGTAGTGTTCCCACACCCTACAATGAGGATTTCTTCTACTGGTGGAGGCAATAGGTCATTTCTCTGAATGACTACCCCTACCAGGGACTGACTACGGGGACATAGGTATGCCAATTTTTTTTAAATATTTCATTTTTTTGTATTTTTGTATAGTAAAACAAAAATATTTTTGGATGATGCTTAATTACTAACTAGACAATTGTGTAATGTAGACATAGGTCCATGTCGACTGGATGGTCTTCCCCGACATTGTCGGAGGCATTGGGGAGATGAGGTGGCAGGAGGAGAAGTAGAGAGAGTCATTCAAAACGTGCAGGGAAACCTGTCTTGTTTGAAACAGGATTCTGATGGTTCAGGTAGAGAATTTGTTAGAGGCCATGCAACGGAAAGTAGTTGGTGTGCCTAGATCTTACGTGTGACTCTTTCGGCATCTCGAAAACGTCGTAGTTTGTTATCATGACGCACATTCCGTGCCACAGGAACAAATGTCTTGGATATTGTATTATCGGCTGTATATGTGTATTGAGGGTGTTAGCCCCAATTTTGTACTATAAACATCCTATTTTTTGAAATATATATAAAACATGGATCTTTGTCTTTACTTATATTACAATGTGTATATTGATGAGATGGTTTTCTTTGCTTTATTTATGTCACAAATGCCAATCTAAAACGAAATTATCATAATCATCAGATACATAATTTGAACTCCTAGGTATGTGATAATAAGTAATAAAATCAAATTTTCGTTCTAAAAGAGGTACTAGTAGGAATTGTTGGAGTAAAGTAGGATCACACATGCGATAAATATCATTCAAATGACATACTACTAACTTGGAATCCAGGGGAACCTCTAAAGAGAGAATACTGTGTGAGATAGAATCCTGCAAAAGTTCTATAACGACGCTATATTCAGCCACATTATTTGTGTATGGCCCTAGGAATACACCTCCTAAAGACACCAGTAGACCCTCGGGTGAGTAAACCACCCAAGCGACAGAAGTCAAGTTTCGTTTGGATCCATATGTGAAGCCTAAGTAGACCAATGACTCTGTTGACATCTTCCAACCTAGGGAAAACTCGATAAGCAAGCTGAAGACAAAAAGAAAGGGAAAATATATATATATTAAGTTACATTAGTATACAAAGAGTTACGCCCAATATTGGGGCACAAGCATAATATATTTTTAGGTAGATCCCATTCCTGGGCTCGGCCAACATATTCCCTTCATAATCTTCTAACTCATAGGCACCTTTTTCTAAAATATGTCGCATGATATAGGGACCGTGCCACATGGGTTTAAACTTGCCTGCCCCCAGCGGTTCTTTGGCTTGATCATATAAGAGGACCAAGTCACCCTCAACGTACAACCAAGGGTAGACATACTTATTGTACTAGACCTTGACACATCTTTTGTTCTCCTCAATAGCCATAGAGGCGTCTCGACATTGCTCGTAAAGACTCTCCAGGTGTACAAGGTGTCACTAGAGATCAGAAGTGTTAGGTAGTAGCACAAATGCCAACTTAAGAGAAGGGATCTCGCATTCAATAGGTAGTATCGATTCCACATCATGTACATGGAAAGGGAAAAATCTACTGGTAGTCTTGATCGAGGTTCGGTATGCCCAGAGTGTGGGATATAGCATAATGTGACAGTCATATTTACTCTGGCTGACAGTTTTCTGCAAAATGGTCTTGAGAGACTTGTTGATGACCTCTACCTATCCATTTTCATGGGGGTAGTAAGGGGAAGAATTACCATGCTTAAACCCCAGCTTGGATGCTATCTACTTCATCATTTTGTTCTGAAATTGACTTCCACAATCAGTGACAATCTCACTCGGGATACTAAATCTGGTGATAATTTTATTGAATACGAAGAAGGAAACAATATTCCCATTGGATTTAACTGTAGGCATGGCCTTGGCTCACTTAGTAGTCGATGACCATGATAATGTGCTAATGCCCCCCAATTGAATTTGGTTTACAATCCAAAAAGTCCACCCCCCACTTGGTGAAGGGACCGACGGTAATGACTGGGTGAAGAGGGTCTATATGGGAGTGCATTTTATGAGTGAACACCTGGTAGCGGTGACACTTCTTAACCACTTCAAAAAAATATTTAAAGATATATGGCCATAAATAACTGGCTTGAAAAATTTTCTGGCCTGGCGCAAGCTCGAATAGATGTCCACCATAAGCCCCATTGTGTCAATCATTTGGGACTGACTCGACTTCTCCATAATTTAAACAATGACATAGGATATTTTCTATTCCTCGATGATACAAAGCGTCACCGACGATAGTTTAATTCTTAGCTTGGTGTCATACACACCATCGATCATCTCGTGAGAGATGTTGAGGGAACTTCAAGGTTTGAATATAGAGAACGATGTTTGACAACGAGACAAGGAAAATATGTTCGTCTACAAACAAATCAACATGGATAACATCCTCATCTATCGTGGAAAGTCAGATATTAACTCTGTGAAGACTAGTGATTTCTTGGATTTTGTAGAAGCAAAATTGAGATCAAATTCTTGTAAAATGACAATCCATTTATTATATTTTACCCCTATGATACACCTAGTAAGGACGTATTGAAATGGATTGACATCAAAAAAGACAGTAGTCTTGGAAAGAAATATATAATGGCGTAAACATTGGACTATGTGAACGACAACCAAAGATATGTTTTCAACATGAGAATAATTGAGCTTAGGACCGACTAAGTTTCAACTAAGATAGTAGATGACATGCTCATGGAACTCATCATCCTCATTAACCAAAGCCATACCAATCGTCTCCTTGGATGCGACGACATAAAGCAAGTAATCCCTACTGTAGTTGGGAGACTTCAACAGAGGCGTCGATACTAATGATTTTTTCAAAGCGATGAAAGACTCCTGGGCTCGCTCATCCCATATAAAAGGGGTGTCCTTTTTCAAAAGACGCATGAAACCCTTAGTGATATTGGCATAGTTTACTATTAACTGACGTTAAAATTTATCTTTCCTATGTAAACCTTGAAGTTGTCGAACAGTGTGCGGGGGAGGCAACCAAAGTATCACCTCAACCTTTAACGAATCTACCATGATCCTGGTCTCAGAAACTATAAATCCCAAAAGGCGACCAAACCTATTGCAAAATATGCACTTATGAGGGTTCAACTAGATTCTATAGTAACAAAATCTTTCTAAAACTATTCGAAGGTTCTTAGAGTGATCTACTCTCTTATGAGAGTGAGTAGCAAGATCATCAAGGTAAGCTTCGACTATATGATTAAGATCACAAAATGAAAAGGTCATATCACGTTGGAAGGTTGCTCTGACATTTTTAAGGCCGAAAGGCATTTTTTGGTATGCTAAAGTACCCCAAGGAAAAATAAATTTCGTCTTGTGTTGATCCTCAGGCTTAATTTGAATCTGGTTATACCATGAAAATCCATCCATAAAATAAAAGAGTTCTCTTCCCGCACACTCGTCGAGAATCTGATCGATGAAAGGTGTTGAGAAGTTGTCTTTAGGACAAGCTTTTTTCAAGTCCCAAAATTTCATGCATACATGGATGGTTCCTTGCTTCTTATTCACAAGAATGGGATTGGATACCCATTCAGTCAAGGGAACCGGGGAGATAAAGCCAACATTAAGTAGTTTCTCTACCTCTACCTTAATAACAGGGTTCTTCTAGGGATTGACAGCTCTAAGACGTTGTCGAATAGGTTTATCATCCAGATAAGTTCTAATATCATGCTCGACAATATGAGGGTAGATTCTTAGCATCTCTTCATATGACTAAGAAAATACATATCATAATTCCTTGAAGAGTTCGGTGTAGATCATGATTTCTTCTGGTGAAAAATCTGCATTGATATGTACGTTTTCAATCTTTCCAGGGGTACGAGAGATATCGATTGTGACAGTAGGAGAGATACTCGCCATATTTTCTTCAGCATAGATGTCATGCGTATCAAGTGGAACTACGGTGTGACCATCCATATCACTCAAAGTTGATCAAAATTCATCTTGTTTGATTCTTTCAATCTCTGGGATAAAATAAGAGTGATGATGCGTATCATCCCAAGGTTTGTTAGAACCATTCATGGATTCGATGATGGCTTCATATGAGGGAAAATTCTCATTGAGGCAGTCATGTGAACAAGACAATGAAGTGGCCCACATGAGCTTAAGAACATGATCCTCCTCATCCATTGACGAGGTAACAGGATCGAAATCGGTGGAAGAGTCAAGAACAACTTGATACACAATATTTGTCATCGATAGTGGCATGGCCATTCCAACATGTGACTAACCTTCGTAAGATGAATTTGAGGAAGGTAGGGTCCAAGGATCATTAAAATAGGAAGTGCAGAAAGCAACAGATTTCTCTGACGAAACGAGGCTACTGGACATGTCATAAACATGGTGAATCAGTGCCATGAAGTCAAGGGTACCCATAAGGGATGAATACATTCCAACACCAATATTCTCAGTTGTTGGATGAGAATTGTCGACCACAGGGATTGACGGTCCAACATATGCATTGATACTAGCATACGCAAAGGATAACTGGTTGATCGTCACGATCTTCCCATCGAGTGGAAAACACAGTGTGCAGAAGATAGACGATACGGCGATAGTCATAACATAGGCCCAATTGTGTCTTAGTAACAAGTTATAATCAAGAGGCACATAAACTACCTCAACATACACCTCTACCATATTCCCACCTAACTGGACTGGAAAGGCAGGAAGAATATCGTGAGGGTGGAAGGAACGACCGTCAAAAGTAGTCAACGTGGTCGAAGATTGAGAGAGATTTAGAGAGCCGAGGGATTTCCAACAGATGAGGGACATCACACATGTAGCATCGCCTTCATCAACAACCACATGTTTGATGGCATACTTTGAGTACCCCTCATGGAATTGGAATGCCACATGGTAAGGCAAGTGATTCTTTACATATATGACGTCAAACTTGATAACTTTTGATCCACTAGGGTCTAGAGATCCTAACACAGATAGAATACATTCCTCTGTGAAGGACACATCTCAATTACTTCCAGATATGACATCGCACAAAGGGCTTGACCCAGGTCCTCAACAATAGAGTAATTATAAGCGACTCTACCATTTGGATTTTGAGTAGAGCGCTTGAGTACTCCTTTTGGAATATAAGGTGGTGGCTCTGGTTTTTGGATCTGTAAAGTCATCTCTGGAGGAGGACGAGGAGATTCTAGACCAGGTATAACCTATGAAGAACTATAATTGCATGATCAGGTGGCTACATGAAACTTAGC
>JASDQU010013826.1:136113-154177 GCA_032191745.1 Picea mariana | reverse complement strand
TACGTTCGGACTGGACTGTTGAATGTTCCTGCCCAGAGGCTAACTGTGAATTGGTAACCTTAGTGGCTATAATCTTTAGGGTCTTACACAAGGTGACAGTGAAGGGAAGTCTCACTGTACCTGGAATAGACATTGGTCAAACTCACTTGGGCTCCTTGGAGGGTAAATCCACAATTACTACGTGGAATCTTGCACCAAGGCATAAGTCCGTTAAGCAGGTCGCCATTGTAACTGTTCCACCGTATCCCAGCCCCTTCTCGACTTGATCACATGACGTTGGATTTCATCACCAACTAGTACGGTCATCGAGAGAAGTTTTTGTCTTCTTGGTTGATTCCTAGATTTTATTAGCGCATGTTGTTTCTTTTTCTTAGTTGGCCCTAGATTTTCAGTGTGTTCTGTTATTCTCCACAACTGAGCCCGTAGATGATAAAGGTCTTCGTCGATCATGTAGGATGTAAGGGCTACCTCTGGAAGGCTATCAACCCTTACCTCCTAACCCTCCAGAATACAACTACCATAGAGAGGTAGAAAATCCATCTGATGTCGGAAGTGTTATTTCTCCCCCGTTAGATAACCCAGAAGACGCTCTGGGCATGGTTGAAAATCCCACCACACCTGTGTCGGCAACTCCTCTCAAACCACTTTTGGTTCGTTTAGACTCCCTTGGGAATGTCATAGATGAAGAATTCCCACGATTATCGGAGAGGATCTTTACCGAAACATATATGGGATCCACGGAACCACTCTTTGGTGACGAGTATAGGACTCTTGTTCATCCTAGCACCGTAGTAGCAACCAATCCCACACCTGCTAGTTCTGTATGGAGGACTTCATCAGGACGTGATCTCTATGAGCATTTTGAATCTATTCGGCAACCCTTTCCTCCTCATGACCCTCTTAGTGAACCAGGACCATCTGGTCAAACCATGAATCACCCAGTCGATCAGGTTATTCACCCTACTACTACACGAACACAAGTCCATCCTAATGTTGGACTCATCACCTCTACTCATCCCCAAAGTACTTCAATATCTACCTCTATTTCTACAAGTTTTTACTCTACAACGCCGCATGTTCCACACGATCCTGCTGGGACATCTTCTCACCTGAGAATGCAGACCACTGCTGGCCAAACACAACCGGCTGGAGGGAAACCACCATCCAACTTACCTTTCCCTCCTGGAGGACTACCTTTCCATGGCAGGCCTACCCCTCCCTAGGGACAACCCCCTGTTCATGCTCCTCCTAGAGGGAAAACTCCGTTTGCTAGTCAANCCCCAGTCATACATCCACCACTGGCAGGGGGGCAACCCTCATTTGCTTGAAACCCTTCACAATCCTGGGGAGTATCTTTAGGAGGCACTTTTACTCAACCCCACATTGGGGGGCACTTGTATAATGACCCACTAGGAGGAGTATCCAATCCCGTCCCTTCCAGAACATCTTACGGGCAATCTTATCCAGGCGGTATCCAAAACACCACCTAGAGTTCTCCAGGACCATAGTCTTATCCTTCTTATGGGCCTCATGTGTATCCACCTTCGGGATATACTCCTTACCATTCTCAAGGCCAAAATGTTTATCCTCCTCATGGGAAAATAAATCACCTGGCCTATAATGTTCAAAACCCACCGATTTATGCCCATGTTTCTCATGCACCGTCGAATCCTTCTTACCCTGGCCAATAACAACCATATGTAGGAGGACCTACTAGTTACAACTATCCACCTAACCTAGTCTATGGTCTTACTAGTGTTCCTGTGCCACACCAGTATCATTCACACATTAACCGACAACTACCTTTCCTTGCGACTTTGGATCTCCCAGATTTGTCTCGGTTAACTAATGATCCTATTTCTCATTCACCGGTTTGGCCAGTCATTCCAGCTAAGCTTCCTTCTGATATTCCAAAGTTTGACAGAAACCCTGGCGAAGATCCAAACAACCATGTGATAAATTTCCATTTGTGGTTTTCATCAAACTCTCTCATGGATGATTCTATACGTTTGCGTCTTTTCCAGCGAATGCTTACCGGTTCAGCAACAAAGTGGTATATTGAACTACCACGTGCTTATTTTTGTTATTTCAATTCCCTTTCCATGTCTTTCCTCACACACTTTCAACTTCCTATTCGCTACGAGACAGGTACTAAACTCTTGACCTCCCTTCGTCAAACCAACTACGTGCATATCTCTAACCATATTCATGAGTGGAGGCGATGATGAAGGATGATCAAGGCAGTCATTCCTGACATGATCTTGGCGGAATGGTTTACTAAATCACCGTTACCCCCGATCGCTCGCGATGTCGCTATGGGTGGTGCGGTCACAGAGGAACAAGCCATTGCTCGGGCTCAGTACATAGACTTGGTTTATTCCCAATCTGGTACTTTGAATGATTTGCTTCTAAATGCTGCTCGAGCTAATACCGATCCTTCTAAGCCATCATCCTCTGCTCATGCGGATGGTGTTATCGGTTCCTTCAAAACTCAATCTCTTTCCAAATCAACTACACCCTCCTCTGCCTCCCCCCAAACTCAGATCTCTGAGGTGAATACAGTTCAATCTACCCCTTCACAACAATCTGGAGGTAAGAGGAAGACAAAGAATAAATCAAAAAATAATAATGAACAACCCAAAAATAAAACACCTGCAACCGAAAATAAACCACAACGGAAACTGAAATTCCCATGTATCATTTGTGGTGATGATCACTACACTTGAGATTGTCTGCTTCACAATGAGCTGGCCAAAATTTTCCAAGGGAAGTCATAACCCGCTATGCTTACTCAACCTTTTCCACAGCAGCAATCCATGGTTTCTCAAACCCCCTCTCCTGGGGGCCGTTCTACCGATCCTAAGGATGAGGCCTCATCGAGTGCACATATTTATATGTTTAATGGGATTAATTTGACCACTCACTCTAAGACCTACGACACACCAGGTAACCCTAACAAAGGAAAAGATACTAACGGTGTCGGCACTTTACTGAATCCATCGTCATGCTCTGTTAGTCTTCCACCGGTTAATCCTCCGTATGGACCACTCCAGATTGAGAAACCCATGTTTGAATCTATATTATGTCCTTCTAAGAGAACTATCTGTAAAGCTACCTTTAATCCTAGTTCACGTGCTACCCAAAACTACAACATTGTTGAAGATTTGGCTCAAGCACCGTGTGCTATGTCTATATTAGAAGTTCTATAGCACTATCCTAGTCAATGTAGAATGCTCTTGATCGCTCTTGGTGTAGTTGATCCTGAGTCGTCCAATCAAATCATGTTTAACTGGATAATTATGCATCTCGACTCTCCCACCAACTTGCTTTCCAAGTTGATGTTGTTGTTCACAATCTACAAATCCATCGAACTATTCTGGATGAGGGAGCCTCAACTTGTGTCATGTCTTTAGCGTGTTGGAAAGGTTTAAAATAGCCAGAACTCAACAAATCCCCAACGATGTTATGCACCTTCGATGGGCGATGTTTCCATCCCCATGGGCTTTTACAGTCCCTACCCATCCAATTGGGTGGCAAAACTGTTACTGTCGATGTTGAGGTGGTCGATGCTCCCCTCGATTACAACTTGTTACTTGGAAGAAGTTGGTTTTATGCTATGACTGTCGTTGCCTCGTCGGCCTTTTGATGTGTACAATTTCCTCACCAGGGCAAAATTGTCATTGTTGATCAGTTGGATTTCTGCACGACTGATGCTCGCATTCCCGCTACCAACAATATTCCTTTCTTGGGAGACCACAAGATCACGTATGAAAGCGTTGGTGTTGGCTTACTGAAAGATTCTAGCCTCATGGGTACCTTCCCTACACCACTTCCACCGACTACACATCATATTGCCACCGTCGATATGATTTTGACTGCGGCTTATCAATCTTTCGAATCATCTGACCCTCAGATTGTACCTTGTCCGTTGGAATTCGATGCACTAAGTGACACCGTGCCACTTATTCAAGCCGAAACATCATACGTTTCTATCCAATCTATTTCTCCCTCATCAGATGACCAACATCTATTGGCACTTGACAGTTCCTCGAAGCAATCATAGTTGTATTCCTTGTCGTCTGCGATCGACTACATTTCCCCACCCTTTCCATCAAATGAATCTACTCCGGAAATGTTTCACATTGACAAGTTACCTCAGGATAATTACTACCACTAATCCTCTTTTCTTCCCCCTCGTGAAGAAATTCGGGTAGATATACCGTCTATCTCCCCTCTTGGTGTTGACTTTTCATCATCTCCCATGATTTCAACTTCTGGTTCTTTGGATCCGGTAGTTAACATGGTGATCTCTTTGGTAGGATTATTGGAGCCTGGTCTCCTTACTCCTATCGTGACCCTCGACATGTGTTCCTTCTCGAGTGATTATCTTCCATCCAGCAAAGATCTCGTGGAGACCATGACTGCATTTTATTCTTTGACATGGTACCCTTCCAGAGCATTATCCTCTTGGAAGCCATGATCCAGATGAAAACACGAGCATAGTTTCCCTTATCTATGGAAAGCTCGTTAAAAAATGAAACAGAGGTCCTGAGCATAGTTCTTTTCCTATGTCAAGCTTGTTAAACAATGAAATAGTCACCTCTCTTGAACCTTCTTTTCATCCACCCTTATCCTTCGGTGAATGAATCGAAGCTTGGAGGGCATGTCTCCAGCCTTTGATGATCATTCTGGAGTTAAGCCACTAGCTTTCAAGCTGGGGGCATACCAAGCTTAGTCTTTGTTCTTTCTCGTGCTCGTAAATACATGAGAATGCATCCGGGTAGACTTTTATCTTTTTTTCGGACTTGTATCGATACACGAAAAAGGAACCCCTTGGAGTCTCCTTTAAGCTCTTTTCAGACTCTCTAAACATGAAAAGATTGTCGAGTGATCTTTCTTTCTTTCCCACTCACTAAATGGTTTGAAAGGGCATCTTTCGAGTGATAATTTATCTCTTTTTCGGCCTCGCGAGACTAACATTACGAAAAAGGACAACATTGGAGTCATCTTTAAACTCTTTTCAAACTCTCTAAATATGAAAAGATTGTCAAGTGATCTTGCTTCCTTTCACACTCGTTAAAAGGTTCGAAAGGGCGTATTTCGAGCGATAGTTTCTCTCTTTTTCAGTCTCGTCAGACTACTGTACAAAAAAGGAACAAAGAGAGTTCTCTTTTAAGTGTTTTTCCATACTCTATAATCATGAAAAACCTTCAAGTTTTCTGTTTTTGGACTCGCTAAACAAAACATCGACAGGCCCATATGGGATCGAACCCTTACTTCTTCCAGTTCGTTAAACAAAAGAAGAGGAACTTACCGAAGGTGAGTTATATTGAGCATGTGTTACCCTCCTCAAGCTCATTAAATCAAAAAGAGGTACTCGTCTATCTGGATGGGGAAAAATTTGAAAGAAGCAAGCCAAGCAGTCTCTTGAGAACATTACCAAGTAATTCCTAGAGTCGCCCTTGAACACGGAACTTTGTCATTTGCACGCATCATAATCCGATGAACCTCTACACTGAGCCAATCCTTTGAGTTTCTTTCACTCCTCTGGGTCACCTGACGTAAGTCACAGCATCCACTGCATCACCAAGTTTTGGTCCATGTCATGTTTCTGCTGTTGTGCCTCAGTGTTCAAGGGAAGTATCTGTCTCGAGAGTCAACCATCACAAATATCTTGTCTCAATACCCGTGTCAGTCCATGTTCTTTTGATCTACCAATTACATCTCTATGTCTGTTTTGTGTCGTTGATGGGGGATACATCAAGGCCCTCCCTCGACGAGTCTATTCCTGTCGACTTCAACACATTATCTAGGAATCAGGCTTAGAGACCAGTTAGTACTTTGGGACCTGCATGCCTCAATCGCATGCCTCCTCACATTTGACAGTAGGTTTACATCATTGAACTCTGATTGGATGATTCCACAGATGTTCAACTCTAGCTCATCCATTCACATTTGTTGGAATGTAATAGGGTACCTTGGAAATCATTGACATTAATGGTGATCTCCCTCACACTTGTTAATGGTTTTCGCTATTGACCGGTAATCAAGTGGTTTCTGCCATGTTTGACATCAAGACATCTATTCACATGGTTAGATTCATACCACATTGGGATCAATAAGAAGACCCTAGGTTGAGTGATCACTTTGATATGTACTTTTCCCAGGTTGCGAAGGAGTTTCTCTTGGACAAATGATACATACACTATTACATGGATCCACTTTGTATTGGTCGTGGCTATGTCTTGTCATCTCGTAGATCCACTGTGTATTCTTCGTGGCTACGATCAGTCTAGGTCATTAGAGTATAGATCCACATTGTATATTCGGTGGCTATACCTTTTCATCAATACAATTATGAATCCACAGTGTATTTTATGGCGGCCATATCTTGCAAGTCTTGATCACCCAAGCATAGGTATGCCTGCCTTGGGTTTTGAAACATGTCATAATATTTGTTGGATGTTTGTGTGCAAATTTCGTCAGGTTCTCCTAGTCTATACCCTTGCTTGAAAGTCTACAAATCATTTCAGTTACCAGTTCTCATCTTCTAACTTCATGCTTTGGGGGGCAATCTGTTACACATCAATATTACTCAATTTGAAAAGTGTCGCATGTTCCTTACAATTGTCGCAAGTGTCGCATGTTGTTCAGAAGTGTCGCAAACATCAAACAAAGCATACTACCATGATGACGACACTAAGGAGGCACTTAGAATACCGCATACATCTGATTTGAAGGAAGAGGGATGATTAACTGAAGTCAAACATATTTTGCCACCTGAAAGGATCTCTTAAACTAGGGTTTTGAAGGAGAGCACTCCCCTACATCAGCCTTGGGAGCATTAGCACTCCCCTATAAGGTCTTAGGTAGAATTATAGCAACAAATAACCCCTCTGAAGGAGTGCTACCCATCTTTAGAATGCTATCACCCCCCTTGAGCCTCCTAGGGAGTTTTATAGCACCCTGATGCCCCTTCTGAGGGAGTGTTGTCTAATCTGAGGTAGTAGTTGGCCCGTTGAGGAGAATAAGGGGAGGATCTTTCAAGTTTGAAGGAAATTGCATATGAATTCTTGGTTCAATCAGAAGATCCCTGATCTAAGGAGGGAATTCCTAAACTTATTCTAAAGATACCTTAAGAGGTTAAGCCTCTCCTAACCTATATAAGCAAGCTCTATGATGGTGAAAAGGGGGAAGAATTTCTAGCATGAAACCTATGATCTCATAGTAAACACACAATGAACTGGAGAAGAGTAATCATTGAAGCTATTGTTGTCTAGATCGTGGATCTTTCAAGCAAGGGTTAGACAAAGGGGACTTGACGAAGCTGTCGCATTCACATCTATGGTTGTAAGCTACTTCTGTCATTGTTCTCATTAATATGACACGCTTTGCCTATTTCTTTCTAGTTCATGTTTAATCTCATATGAACTTGTCTAGGATAGATAGATCTATTTTGAGCTAATATCAATAGAGAAGGAAGTGGTCGTACTGTTGTTTGTCTACAGGACTCATCGAGGAGCGAACGATTGGATCTCAACTCGGAGCGTGCAGAGACAAATGTCGATAAAAAGGTACTTCTGTTCTCCTTCCTCCTTGTGCATTAGTTTATATATATTAGAAAGGAAGTCAGTGTCCATGTTAAGCACTTTCTGTCTTAGAGTTAAGAGTCTAGTTCTTTGAGGCAATCTACCTATCCGCAGGGAGATTTTCCTACAACACATACAAAGTGGATCTATGTGTCAATACAAATCATGAATACTCTGTCGCAACTTGGAACAAAGTGATAAGACCTAGGGTCTTCATTTCCATCATCTTTAAGTACAAATCTAGCCATGTGATTACAGGTGCTAAAGTCGAACATGGTAGAAACCACTTGATTACCGATCATTAATGAAAAGAATTAACAAGTGCGAGGGAAATCACCATTGATGTCAATGAATCCCAAGGTACCCCAGTACAAACCAACGAATGTGAATAAATGAGTTGAAGTCGAACACTCAATGGAATCTTCCAATTAGGGGTCAATGATGTGAACCCACTGTTGAAAGCAAAGAAACCTACCATTGAGGCATGCAGGCTCTAAGGTACTGAATGATTTCTAAGTCTTGTTCTTGGGTAATGAGTTGAAGTCGACAAGAAAATAATCATCACGGGAGGGCCCTAATGTATCCCCCATCAATGACACAAAATATGTAACATATTTGAGGTATATTAGAGTATGAAGTGATTTGAAACTGACACAGAGAAGGCCAACATGGTATAATATTTATAACTGCAGATGGCCAACTTGATAGAAGGCTTGTTAAGGTTGGACTTCTCTTGAACATATGAATGACACAACAATGGTCTTGGCAGGATTGACTCAAGGAATACCCGACATATGGACATGTAGATAGTCAAGCGAGAGACAAATGGATTTCCCAACTTGGATATAGTGATGAAAGGGGGTGTCATGTTCAAGAGTGACTATTACTGCCACTAACACAAATACAGAGACACATTTCTTTCCCAATTCCCCGCCACCATTTCTGGTGAGCACCTCTTTATTTTTATGCAAGCTTGAGGAGGATAACATATGCTTGCTGATGTAAGATCATCCTTCGAATGAGTCCCTCAAAGTTTGTTTAACGAACTCTAAGAAGGAGTGGTTCGATCCCATATGGTTCTTTTGATGTTTGTTTAACGAGTCCAAAGAGAGAAAACTCAGGGGTTTTTCAATTTTAGAGAGTTTCAAAAACACTTAAAGAGAATTCCATCAGTTCCTTTTTTGTAAATTAATCTGATGAAACCAAAAAAGTGATAACCTACCACTCATCAAACGTTTTCTTCAAATAATTTTACGAGCATGAAAATAACAAGGTCGCTCGACAATCTTTTCATGTTTTAGGGAGCGTGAAAATATCTTAAAGGATACTCCATAGGCTTCATTTTTTGTGTCACCATTATGAGTTTGAAAAAATGACAAAAGACTACTTGATTAAATTCTCATGGTTTCACAAGCGTGAGAAAGAATCAAGACTCTTCTTGGAGGTTTTCTTGAAAAACCCTAAAAGGATCTATACATGCGACAAATAAAAATAAACCAAAAAAATGGACCCTTGTTCCAACGTTTCACCTATAGACTTTTTCAATCTACAAAAAATCGATCACTGGCAAAGTTGTTAGGACTTTAGGGTTTGGATGAAGCATAAAAATAATATAATATACAAATGAAAGGTAATAAGAATCAATAAAATAGGTAAAAACCCATATTTCACTATTTCGTTTGTAGCTTCACCCAAGCATTGTTCCAAACCCTCTTTTTACCTCTATTTTCAACTGCGGATTGGGGAGTGCACAATTGATCATTTTGCGAATCGTCTCCGGAAAAAGGGTAATCTTCATCTCCTTCATCTTTTCATGGATTAAAAATTGATTTTCATTGGTTGAAAATGTGCTTTTGGGTTTATCTTTGGGGGGTACCCACGCATTGGGGTCATCACAAGTGTCCTATATAGGGACCTGTGATGATCTAGGATCATTGCAGGTGACCCTAAATATAGGGTGTGATGACACCGCACTATGAGAATGCACAGGCCTGCGATGACTGCAACCAAAAAGTTCAAAAGATGAATCCACAAAGGGAAAATCCCCAAGAAATAAAATTATGTTGCTATTCTCTTTTTATGGTTCCTTGGCAGGTCTTCCACGATCAAGATGTTGGAATGGCGTGAAAGAGAATGAAGAAGAAGAATACTTTGTCAGGAATTACCCAGGAACAATTATGGCCCTTTGACAGTGTGGTTTGTTGAAATTATTCAAGATCCAGGGTATGAGGGCCCAACTAAGACTCCTTGAGTACTTAGTTCACATGTGGGATGTGAACGATCAATCATTTCATGTGGGTGCCCACACACTCACCATAGATATCGAGGATATCTATTTCCTAATAGGACTGTCTCATCATGGATCAAAAGTGACACTTACAGGTAGTAGGGGTGGCAGTGAGCCTATGAACCACTACATCAGTGAACATTGTGTGTTGGGTACCCATAAACATAGCGGTAAAGTCGCTATTAGGGATGTCTGAGACTTGCCTCTCCAAACTATCCTTTATACTATAAATCGCATGGTAGGGAGTGAAACTCCCCATATGGCTCTACAGAGCTATTTTTAGTATGCATTGGAGTGTATGGAATGCTGAGTGTTCAACTGGTGTTAAGGGGTTCTTAAAAGTATGAAAAAACAACTTACCAAGTGAAAAATTGGTGGGTTGAAACAATTCGGATACGGGTCATTTTGGTATTCTTCTTTCTAGAGAGGGTCCTAGTTTTATGCTTGAAGGTAGAGTGGGGTATAGCTTCTCCATAGGATCTGAGGATGAAGAGGTGGGTAGACCTCATGGCCCAACATGCAGCTGGTCACATCGTCAGGTACAACTATGTCTTCTTCGATTGGTTGAGAACTCAAATGCTCAGGTTCGATGATTATGCATATGTCAGGCTAGAATTCCATGAAGATCCAGACCTAGCTATTCCCGAAGGTTCCCAATGGGGGGACACAGGTAAGAAGGAAATTTTGTTTATCTAATTTTTTTGTTACTTTTAAAGATATAAAAAGTTTTTTATGTTGTTTATCTGATGACTAATCAAATGCTCTTTGATAATGCAGATATGGGACCTTATCTCCCTCCAGGTTCATCCCTTATACAGAGGCGAGGGGAGAAAGGTTTCGTAGCAAGAGTAGTTGTTGCTGACTTTGAGACTATAGAACAAAATACAGAGGGACTCACAATGAACATCCTAGATGCCTCTATAGATTATATTCCTATCCATTATCAATGCCACACAGTGGGTGTGTCTGCATCCATTGGTCGATTGATTCATAGAGTTGAACGGGAAGTCACATATTATAGCAAGAAAAATCTTTGATGCTCTATTGTATATGAAGACATGCGCTTCACATTTTTGATATTTTGGTCTTCGGACAAAAAAACTTTTTGTAAACTTTTATCGTTATTGATATGAGGCTCCTATCGACTTACTTGTTTTATGTACAAAAATGTGATTGGCTTTTATAAATGTCTCAAATTTTTGTCTACCACATAATTATCCAATGCATCTGTTAATGTATTTAGATATCTAGGAATGTGTTAATATTCAATGTAATCAAAATGTCATTCCAAGAGGTGAATTCATAAATATACCCTTAACAAAGTAGGACTTCAAATAAAATAAACGTTACTCAACTGTAGTACTGCTAACTGTGAATCGAGTCATACAATAAGATGATGGATTCCAAGTGAAACAACATCAGTCAATAATTAGATGACTTCACTGTATTCCACAATATTGTTGGTTTCACGACCAAGTCAAACACCATGTAGACTAATTAGTTCATCCATAGGTGCATAGATTTCCCAAGCAATAGATGTTAAGTTTTGAGTACTGTGAATAGCGCCATCAGTGAAGCCAATGTAGGGTAGCGAAGACACCGACATATGGAAACCAAGAACAATGCAAGGTAATCAGTCAAAAGGTGGAACCAAACAACGAAAAAGAACACAAGAGTATGATACACTAAAAATACACAACACTTATGTAAAAAAGATTTAAGCATAGTACTTCTTCAAATAAAGCCCATTTCTGGGTTCACTCTAAGGAACTCCATCATAATCTACCAACTCATAAGCTCCCTTCTCCAACAGTCGTTTGACAATATAAGGACCCTACCATGTGGGCTCGAATTTATCAACCCCTAGCAAATCATGATCTTTCTCATAAAGAAGAACTAGATCACCTTCAGAAAAAACGTGTGGCTTGACATGCTTGTCATATTGGGCTTTAACACATTTTTTATGAGTTTCAATGATTAAAGCAACATCACAATGGGTTTCATCTAATTGCATCAAATAGAAAAGGTGTTCCTCTTCAGTAGAGGTGTTAGGGAGAAGTTCAACGGACAATTTCAAAGATGGTATTTCACATCCAATCGACAAAATTGCTTTGATACCATATACTAAATGGAAAGGTGTGAATCCCGTGGTAGACTTAACGAATGTTCGATATGCCCATAATGTTGAGAACAACATTGTGTGCCAATTTGATTTATGAATTCCTACCATCCGTCGAAACATAGTAGTGAGAAATTTGTTAATTGCTTCAACCTGGCCATTGGCATGTGGGTAATAGGGAGTTGAGTTTTCATGGTGAAGACCCAACTTTTCAGTAAGTTCAGACCTCATAATATTCTAAAAATTACTACCATGATCAATAACGATGGCTTAAGGGACACCAAATCCAGTAATGATATGATTGAATATAAACAATGCTGAAGTTTTCCTGGTGTTATCAAATGTAGGCATCGCCTCGGCCCATTTAGTGAAATAATCCATAGCTACAATAATGCATCCATGCCCCCTGGTCGAGTGAGGGTTACATGTCATGAAGTCAATGCCCCATTTGGAAAATGGACCAACGTAAACGACAGGGTGAAGAGGAACAGGGTGAGATTAGATCTTATTGTTATAAGTTTGACAAGCGTGGCATTTCTGGACGACAGTAATGCAATCCTTAAACAATGAAGGCCAAAAATAGCTAGCTCGTAAGATATTTTGGGCAGTGGCATACCCAGACATATGAACGCCACACGCTCTAGAGTGACAGTCATTCAAATCTTTCTTAGCTTCATCGTAGGTGAGACATCGTCGAAATATGGAATCAATACTACGACGGTAAAGGGTATCACCAAGGATGATGTATTGATAGGTTTGATACCGTATATGACAATGATCTGTACTAGAGAGATCAGGCCGAAAAGTTTGAGTTTGGAGATAGATGATAATATCTCTGTACCATATGTCATCATAACTGATTAGAAAGAGGAATTCGTTAGGTAAATAATCCTCTACCACATTTTATGTCTTAGTAGAGGGAAGGTCACATATCAATTCGGAAAAAATCAGATACTTCTTTGACTTGGCACATTCAAACTCCAAGTCAAACTCTTGGAGAATAACTATTCATTTGGAGTACTTGCCCCCCAACAATTGTCGAGTAAGGATATGTTGCACGGGGTTGCAGTTGGAAATGACTGTGATTCTGTGTAATAAGATGTAGTGATGGAAACGTTGAACAACCTGAACAACTGCCAAGGTCAATTTCTCCACATGTAGGTATTTGGTTTTGGTAGTCGTGAGACTCCAAATCAAATAGTATATCACATGTTCATCGTGTGAATCATCCTCTTGGACTAAGACCATATCAATGCCAGAGTCCGAATAAACTAAGTACATAAAATAATCTCATCTATAGTCAGGGGGAAACAACCGTGGTGTACGAATTAAGACGAGTTTCAAAGCCTCAAAATATTTTTTTGTAGGATCGTCCCATACAAATTCACTACCTTTCTTTAGGAGCCAAGTGAATCCTTTCATTAATTCAACGTAATTGGGAATGAATCGTTGTAAAATTTTAGCCTTCCCTTGCAAACTTTGGAGTTGGCGTAGTGTGGAAGGAGGAGATAGATTAAGAATATCCTCAACCTTCAAGGGGTCTATGCGAATCCCATGTATATACAAAATAAAACCAAGAAGTCGGCCGGAATCCATAGAAAAAACACATTTGTGTGGATTCAAACGTATGCGATAATAACAAAAGCATAGGAAAATGGCCCACAAATGTGTTGGGTGATCTTGATGATGCATGGAATGCACCGGTAGATCATCTAGATAGGCTTGTACAATGTTCTTAATATCATGAAAAGCATAAGACATAGCGTGTTGAAAAGTCGCACCAACAATTTTGAGACCAATGGGTAATTTCCGGTAGGCAAAGGTTTCCCATAGGAAAATAAAAGCATTCTTTTGTTGATCTGCTGGTAGAATATTGATTTGATTATAGATGGAGAAATAGTCCATTAAGGAGAAGATTTCACTCCCGACACATTTGTCAACAATCTGGTCAACGAAAGGGGTTGGATAATTTTCCTTAGGAAAAGCTTTATTTATATCCCTATAATGTACACAAACGTGGATCATGCCTTGTTTATTATTTACCAGAACAATATTGGATACCCAATCGATCAAAGCCACAGGATAGAAAAAACCATCTTTAAGAAGTTTTTCAACTTCAAAATTGATAGTAGCAACTTTACGTGGATGGACTGGTCGAAGCCTCTACCGAATGGTTTTAGCGTCCATATATGTCTTAATCTCATGCACAACAATATCAAGATCAATACCTGGCATTTCTTCATAACTCCAAGAAAAAATGTCACAAAATTCTTGAAAAAGGGTTTTATAAGTGCGAACCTCATCAATAGCACATGAGGCACCGATATGAAAATTTTCCATGACTCCGGGTTTAATCGATATGTCAAGAGGAACGGTAGGTGAAATATTTCTTAAGTTCCCTTCATACTCAGGAATAGAATAAATAACAAAAACGGTCAATGGAGTCGAAATCCATTGGTAACTGTCTATGGTGTCACATTCTAGGAAGAGGATAGAAATGACCAACATGATCATCTCATCAGTAGAAAGATCATGTGAAATAGATCAGGAGATGTATCACATAGATAAGGAGGAGAAGGAATTGTTGATTGAATAGATTGATAAGCGGATTCAACCGAACTTAAAGGAATTCGATCATCGTAATGAATATAATCACCAGAGCTAGGTACTATCCACGGGTCATATGACTCTAGGGATTCACGAACATTAGTTGATATCATGTTAATCGAGGAAACAAAAGGAGGGGGAATATCAAGGGGTGGGATTGGAAATGTACGCATCAAAGTTGAATCTTTCAAAAGACCCATGCCGACACTCTCATAACTGAGAGGTGTCTTCGATATAAAAGGTACGTTGCTAGTACAAGAATCAGAATTAAATAAGGCCAGTTGGTCAACAATCACAACCTTTTCTTGGTGCAGGAAACATAACACATGGAAAAGGGTAGACACAACTACATGCATGGAATCCATCCATCTACGACCAAGTAGAAGGTTATAATAAAGAGGTGCATCAAAGACCTCAACCTCGACATTGATCGATTTACCTTCTAATGTAATAGACAATGAAGGAAGAACACCGTAAGGTTTAAAACCTATACCCATTGAAGGCCTTCAGAGTATTGTGTGACTCGGTAAGGGAAGGAGAGCCAATATCTTTCCAACAAGTAACAAACATAACGCAAGTCGAGGCTCCTTCATCAATAATGGTTCTACAGCTATTCTTGTTTTCCACAACAACTTGGATCTGAAACGCTAATTGAGAAGGAAGCCTTGGAATGTGATATTCCAAGTCAAATATTATTAAATTAGTATCGGTATGATCAATTCCACCGATAGCCTTTAACAATGCCTTTCGTTGAGTAGGACAACTTTGAAGGACTTCGAGAGCCAACATTGCAGAGGGTGCTTGTGTAAGGTCTTCTACAATACTGTATTTTTGGGTACCATGTGCATGAATATTGAACAAAGAATTTCGAACAATGCTCTTGGGAGGAGGACAAAGAACTATATCTAGGCCCAGTCATTCAAGATGAAGAGGAAAGTTTGGAGGTGAATTTGGAGGAGGAGGTTGAACCAATGAAGGTGGTATATCATCAACTTTCTCTTTCGATGGAGAGTAATCTTTGGTTCAAGTTGTGACTACAACTTCGTTCTTCTTGGATTCACCAGTACACATAAGGACATAGGATGAGGTAGAAGGAGAAGGTTNAGAGGACCATTTGGAGGTGAAGTTGGAGGAGGAATTTGAACCAACGAAGGTGGTATATCATCAAATTTCTCTTTCGATGGAGAATAGTCTTTGGCTTGAGTTGCGACTGCAACTTTGTTATTCTTGGAGTCACCAGTACACATAAGGACATAAGATGAGGTAGAGGGAGAAGGTTGGTCATGAATGACCAATTAGGCTTATTGCTGAGAAGGGAAAGGTTGTGACAAAACGACAGGTGTAGGAGGCTTCCCAGTCCCTTGGAGGAACTTAGTAACCTCAACGCGTCTTGGACAATATTTCATGTAATGATCATCACCACAAATTATGAAATGGTAACGAGTTTTACGTTTATATTTCTCATCAGCGGGATGCATTTTGGCTTTGTCGGATTGTTGATTGTTATTTTTTTCCTCCTTATTCTTACCATTCCCTTTCTTTTTCTTTTTATTTTTACCGGTAGTGTAGATTGAACTGAATTAACTTCATAAGTTTTACCGGCAGAAGGATTAGGAGTAGGAGTATTTTGTACACTAGAAGTTGTAGACTTGGGATTGGTGTTATTGGGGTGCATGGAGTGAGTCTCATCATGAAAGGTGTCAATCACACCATCAACAACATGAGAAGCTACTGGGGGTGTTGGGGTAGGATTCATGGAAGGAAGAGGGGTGTCAGGGATCAAGTCATAAAGCATGCCCATTTGCGAATAAACGAGATATATATACTAAGCACGACTAATTGCCTGCTCTTTAGTGGCAACACCTACCATGGTCAAATCGCAGGCTATGGGACCAATGAGTGATTTGGTAAACCACTCTGCCAACTGTTTATCAGGAAGGGGAACCTTGATCAAGCGTCTTCTCCTTCTCCACTCATGGATATGATCGTAAATATGAGTGGAAGAGGATTGTTTAAAAGAACTCAAAATTTTGGTTCCCATCTCATATCTAATTGGCAACTGGTAATGTGTTAAGAAGGCCATTGCTAAGGTATTAAAGTTGTTAAACAATACTCGCGGTAAATCAATGTACCATTTTGCAGCTGAACCCATGAGAGTTCATTGGAAAAGTCATAATCTTATGGAGTCATCCATCAATGAGTTGGACAACCACCAAAGATGGAAAGTCATAATGTGATTGTTCGGGTATTCTCCCGATTAACCGTCAAAATTAGGAAAGTCAGATGGTAACTTGGCTGGTATGAAGGGACAATAAGGAGAATGAGAAATAAGATCATTCAAGATCCTAGACAAATACGGTAAATCCAAAGTGGCTAGAAAAGGAAACTGTTTGTTCACTTGAGGAAACTTGTAGTTTTGAGGGGGAATCCCCATAGGTATACCAGTAGGACCATAAGCGGTTTGTAGATAGTTAGATAATCCTGACAGATTCATTTGTGGAGGGTTTGATTAATATTAGGTATGCTCCCTTGGAAAGGAACATTAGAATGAAAAATTTGACCCCACGTAGGATTCATAGAACCTGGATATGGTTTACCGAGATTAGGGGGTACAAAAGAATTAACTTGAAGATGTTTCCCCCAGACAGTTGTTGATTCCCTTGAAAAGGAAGATTCCAAGGTTGATATTGTAACACAGGTAGATTTTTTCCATAAATTGGGTTATGGACTCTAACTTGAGGTTCCCCCCCAAGTTGAGGTTGTCCCCCAATCTGAGGTTTTCCCCCAATTTGAGGTTTTCCCCCAACTTGAGGTTGACCTCCAACAAGAATCTGAAAACTAGAAGCGACAAAATGATTGGTGCCTCCAAGCATATTGGATCCACTAGGGCTAGAATGATTAGATCCTGTAAACAAAGGTGAAGGAGGAACATAAGGCTCCTCGGAGAGAACCTAGGCAGGTGTAGTAACAAACTGAGTACCAACATTATACCCATGAGGAACAAAAATTCTAGACCCTCTGGTTGGATTCTGGGTAGGGATAGAAATGGAAGTGTTCAAAGCATTATACCCAGGAGGAAGTGATGGATTTGGTCTAAACGAAAGTGGTGTTCCAATAGGATCTTGAGTGATAACCACATTTTCGGTAGAAACAATAGTATATTGTGGGACCATAGTAGAATAGGCCATATGGAGAGGAAGAATTGAGTAAGAACCAACCAACAATTGGTCTGAAACTATGGTGACACTACTGGTAGTGCCCGTAAAATGATCTAAAGGTACCGTATATGTAACAGATGTCTCAGTCACTTGCGATGCCATAGGTTGATTAGAACTCGTTCCTAGTGCGCCATAAAGATCATTTACTGAAGAAGGGGCAGAACTAGGATTAAAAATCCCAGCTGTGTGAATCGGGGTTCTAATTGATTCACTTGGAAAAAGTGGATCGTCTACTCCAGATTCT
>JASDQU010013826.1:126045-136050 GCA_032191745.1 Picea mariana | reverse complement strand
CTATTGACCGGTAATCAAGTGGTTTCTGCCATGTTTGACATCAAGACATCTATTCACATGGTTAGATTCATACCACATTGGGATCAATAAGAAGACCCTAGGTTGAGTGATCACTTTGATATGTACTTTTCCCAGGTTGCGAAGGAGTTTCTCTTGGACAAATGATACATACACTGTTACATGGATCCACTTTGTATTGGTCGTGGCTATGTCTTGTCATCTCGTAGATCCACTGTGTATTCTTCGTGGCTACAATCATTCCAGGTCATCAGAGTATAGATCCACATTGTATCTTCGGTGGCTATACCTTTTCATCAATACAATTATGGATCCACAGTGTATTTTATGGCGGCCATATCTTGCAAGTCTTGATCACCCAAGCATAGGTATGCCTGCCTTGGGTTTTGAAACATGTCATAATATTTGTTGGATGTTTGTGTGCAACTTTCGTCAGGTTCTCCTAGTCTATACCCTTGCTTGAAAGTCTACAAAGAATTTCAGTTACCGGTTCTCATCTTCTAACTTCATGCTTTGGGGGGCAATCTGTTACACATCAATATTACTCAATTTGATAAGTGTCGCATGTTCCTTACAACTATCGCAAGTGTCGCATGTTGTTCACAAGTGTCGCAAACATCAAACAAAGCATACTGCCATGATGACGACACTAAGGAGGCACTTAGAATACCTCATACATATGATTTGAAGGAAGAGGGATGATTAACTGAAGTCAAACATCTCTTGCCACCTGAAAGGATCTCTTAAACTAGGGTTTTGAAGGAGAGAACTCCCCTACATCAGCCTTGGGAGCATTGGCACTCCCCTATAAGGTCTTAGGGAGCGTTATAGCAACAAATCACCCCTCTGAAGAAGCGCTACCCATCTTTAGAATGCTATCACCCCCCTTGAGCCTCCTAGGGAGTGTTATAGCACCTTGATGCCCCTTCTGAGGGAGAGTTGTCTAATCTAAGGTAGTAGTTGGCCCGTTGAGGAGAATAAGGGGAGGATCTTTCAAGTTTGAAGGAAATCGCATTCGAATTCTTGGTTCAATCAGAAGATCCCTGATCTAAGGAGGGAATTCCTCAACTTATTATAAAGATACCTCAAGAGGTTGAGCCTCTCCTAACCTATATAAGCAAGCTCTATTATGGTGAAAAGGGGGAAGAATTTCTAGCATGAAACCTATGATCTCATAGGAAACACACAATGAACTGGAGAAGAGTAATCATTGAAGCTATTGTCGTCTGGATCATGGATCTTTCAAGCAAGGGTTAGACAAAGGGGACTTGACGAAGTTGTCACATTCACATCTACGGTTGTAAGCTACTTATGTCATTGTTCTCATTAATATGACACGCTTGGCCTGTTTCTTTCTAGTTCATGTTTAATCTCATATGAACTTGTCTAGGATAGACAGATCTATTTTGAGATAATATCAATAGAGAAGGAAGTGGTCGTACTCTTGTTTGTCTACAGGACTCATCGAGGAGCGAACGATTGGATCTCAACTCGGAGCGTGCAGGGACAAATGTCGATAAAAAGGTACTTATGTTCTCCTTCCTCCTTGTGTATTAGTTTATATATATTACAAAGGAAGTCAGTGTCCACGTTAATCACTTTCTGTCTTAGAGTTAAGAGTCTAGTTCTTTGAGGCAATCTACCTATCCGCAGGGAGATTTTCATACAACACATACAAAGTGGATCTATGTGTCAATACAAATCATGAATACTCTGTCGCAACTTGGAACAAAGTGATAAGACCCAGGCTCTTCATTTCCATCATCTTTAAGTACAAATCTAGCCATGTGATTACAGGTGCTAAATTCGAACATGGTAGAAGCCACTTGATTACCGATCATTAATGAAAAACATTAACAAGTGTGAGGGAAATCACCATTGATGTCAATGAATCCCAAGGTACCCCAGTACAAACCAACGAATGTGAATAAATGAGTTGAAGTCGAACACTCAATGGAATCTTCCAATCAGGGGTCAATGATGTGAACCCACTGTTGAAAGCGAAGAAACCTACCATTAAGGCATGCAGGATCTAAGGTACTGAATGATTTCTAAGTCTTGTTCTTGGGTAATGAGTTGAAGTCGACAAGAAAATAATCATCACAGGAGGGCCCTAATGTATCCCCCATCAATGACACAAAATATGTAACAGATTTGAGGTATATTAGAGTATGAAGTGATTTGAAACTGACATAGGGAAGGCCAACATGGTATAATATTTATAACTGCAGATGGCCAACTTGATAGAAGGCTTGTTAAGGTTGGACTTATCTTGAACATATGAATGACACAACAATGGTCTTGGCAGGATTGACTCAAGGAATACCCAACATATGGACATGAAGATAGTCAAGAGAGAGACAAATGGATTTCCCAACTTGGATATAGTGATGGAAGGAGGTGTCATGTTCAAGAGCGACTATTACTGCCACTAACACAAATAAAGAGACACATTTCTTTCCCAATTCCCCCCCACCATTTTTGGTGAGAACCTCTTTATTTTTATGCAAGCTTGAGGAGGATAACATATGCTTGTTGATGTAAGATCATCCTTCAAATGAGTCCCTCAGAGTATGTTTAATGAACTCTAAGAAGGAGTGGTTTGATCCCATATGGGTCTTTTGATGTTTGTTTAACGAGTCCACAGAGAGAAAACTCAGGGGTTTTCCAATTTTAGAGAGTTTTAAAAACACTTAAAGAGAATTCCATCAGTTCCTTTTTTGTAAATTAATCTGATGAGACCAAAAAAGTGATAACCTACCACTCATCAGACGTTTTATTCAAATACTTTTACGAGCGTGAAAATAATAAGGTCGCTCGACAATCTTTTCATGTTTTAGGGAGCTTGAAAATATCTTAAAGGATACTCCATAGGCTTCATTTTTTTTGTCACCATTATGAGTTTGAAAAAATGACAAAAGACTACTTGATTAGATTCTCATGGTTTCACAAGCGTGAGAAAGAATCAAGACTCTTCTTGAAGGTTTTCTTGAAAAACCCTAAAAGGATCTATACATGCGACAAATAAAAATAAACCAAAAAAATGGACCCTTGTTCCAACGTTTCACCTATAGACTTTTTCAATCTACAAAAAATCGATCACTGGCAAAGTTGTTAGGACTTTAGGGTTTGGATGAAGCATAAAAATAATATAATATACAAATGAAAGGTAATAAGAATCAATAAAATAGGTAAAAACCCATATTTCACTATTTCGTTTGTAGCTTCACCCAAGCATTGTTCCAAACCCTCTTTTTACCTCTATTTTCAACTATGGATTCGAGAGTGCACAATTGATCATTTCGCGAATCGTCTTCGGGAAAAGGGTAATATTCATCTCCTTCATCTTTTCATGGATTAAAAATTGATTTTCATTGGTTGAAAATGTGCTTTTGGGTTGATCTTTGGGGGGTACCCACGCATTGAGGTCGTCGCAAGTGTCCTATATCGGGACCTGTGATGATCTAGGATCATTGCAGGTGACCCTAAATATAGGGTGTGACGACACCGCACTATGAGAATGCACAGGCCTGCGATGACTGCAACCAAAAAGTTCAAAAGATGAATCCACAAAGGGAAAATCCCCAAGAAATAAAATTATGTTTCTATTCTTTTTTTATGGTTCCTTGGCAGGTCTTCCATGATCAAGATGTTGGAATGGTGTGAGAGAGAATGAAGAAGAAGAATAATTTGTCGAGAATTACCCGGGAACAATTATGGCCCTTTCACAGTGTGGTTTGTTGAAATTATTCAAGATCCAGGGTATGAGGGCCCAACTGAGACTCCTTGAGTACTTAGTTTACATGTGGGATGTGAACGATCAATCATTTCATGTGGGTGCCCACACACTCACCATAGATATCGAGGATATCTATTTCCTAATAGAACTGTCTCATCATGGATCAAAAGTGACACTTACAGGTAGTAGGAGTGGCAGTGAGCCTATGAACCACTACATCAGTGAACATTGTGTGTTGGGTACCCATAAACATAGCGGTAAAGTCGCTATTAGGGATGTCTGAGACTTGCCTCTCTAGACTATCCTCTATACTATAAATCGCATGGTAGGGAGTGAAACTCCCCATATGTCTCTACAGAGCTATTTTTAGTATGCATTGGAGTGTATGGAATGCTGAGTGTTCAACTGGTGTTAAGGGGTTCTTAAAAGTATAAAAAAACAACTTACCAAGTGAAAAATTGGTGGGTTGAAACAATTCGGATACAGGTCGTTTTGGTATTCTTCTTCCTAGAGAGGGTCCTAGTTTTATGCTTGCAGGTAGAGTGGGGTATACCTGCTCCATAGGATCTGAGGATGAAGAGGTGGGTAGACCTCATGGCCCAACATGCAGCTGGTCACATCGTCAGGTACAACGATGTCTTCTTCGACTGGTTGAGAACTCAAATGATCATGTTCGATGATTATGCATATGTCAGGCTAGAATTCCATGGAGATCCAGACCTAGCTATTCCTGAAGGTTCCCAATGGGGGGACACAGGTAAGAAGGAAATTTTGTTTATATAATTTTTTTGTTATTTTTAAAGATATAAAAAGTTTTTTATGTTGTTTATCTTATGACTAATCAAATGCTCTTTGATAATGCAGATATGGGACCTTATCTCCCTCCAGGTTCATCCCTTATCCAGAGGTGAGGGGAGAAAGGTTTCGTAGCAAGAGTAGTTGTTGCTGACTTTCAGACTATAGAACAAAATATGGAGGGACTCACAATGAACATCCTAGATGCCTCTATAGATTATATTCCTATCCATTATCAATGCCACACAGTGGGTGTGTCTGCATCCATTGGTCGATTGATTCATAGAGTTGAACGGGAAGTCACATATTATAGCGAGAAAAATATTTGATGCTCTATTGTATATGAAGCCATGTGCTCCACATTTTTGATATTTTGGTCTTCGGACAAAAAAACTTTTTGTAAAATTTTATCGTTATTGATATGAGGCTCCTATCGACTTACTTGTTTTATGTACAAAAATGTGATTGGATTTTATAAATGTCTCAAATTTCTGTCTACCACATAATTATCCAATGCATCTGTTAATGTATTTAGACATCTAGGAATGTGTTAATATTCAATGTAATCAAAATGTCATTCCAAGAGGTGAATTCATAAATATACCCTTAACAAAGTAGGACTTCAAATAAAATAAACATTACTCAGCTGTAGTACTGCTAACTGTGAATCGAGTCATACAATAAGATGATGGATTCCAAGTGAAACAACATTGGTCAATAATTAGATGACTTCACTGTATTCCACAATATTGTTGGTTTCACGACCAAGGCAAACACCATGTAGACTAATTAGTTCATCCATAGGTGCATAGATTTCCCAAGCAATAGATGTTAAGTTTTGAGTACTGCGAATAGCGCCATCAGTGAAGCCAATGTAGGGTAGCGAAGACACCGACATATGGAAACCAAGAACAATGCAAGGTAATCAGTTGAAAGGTGGAACCAAACAACGAAAAAGAACACAAGAGTATGATACACTAAAAATACACAACACTTATGTAAAAAAGATTTAAGCATAGTACTTCTTCAAATAAAGCCCATTTCTGGGTTCACTCTAAGGAACTCCATCATAATCTACCAACTCATAAGCTCCCTTCTCCAACAGTCATTTGACAATATAAGGACCCTACCACGTGGGCTCAAATTTATAGACCCCTAGCAAATCACAATCTTTCTCATAAAGAAGAACTAGATCACCTTCAGAAAAAACGTGTGGCTTGACATGCTTGTCATATTGGGATTTAACACATTTTTTATGAGTTTCAATGATTAAAGCAACATCACAATGGGTTTCATCTAATTGCATCAAATAGAAAAGGCGTTCCTCTTCCGTAGAGGTGTTAGGGAGAAGTTCAACGGACAGTTTCAAAGATGGTATTTCACATTCAATCGACAAAATTGCTTCGATACCATATAGTAAATGGAAAGGTGTGAATCTCGTGGAAGACTTAACGAATGTTTGATATGCCCATAATGTTGAGAACAACATCGTGTGCCAATTTGATTTATGAATTCCTACCATCCATCGAAACATAGTAGTGAGAACTTTGTTAATTGCTTCAACCTGGCCATTGTCCTGTGGGTAATAGGGAGTTGAGTTTTCATGGTGAAAACCCAACTTTTCAGTAAGTTCAGACCTCATAATATTCTAAAAATTACTAGCGTGATCAATAACGATGGCTTAAGGGACACCAAATCGAGTAATGATATGATTGAATATAAACAATGCTGGAGTTTTTCTGGTGTTATCAAATGTAGGCATTGCCTCAGCCCATTTAGTGAAATAATCCATAGCTACAATAATGCATTCATGCCCCCTGGTTGAGTGAGGGTTACATGTCATGAAGTCAATGCCCCATTTGGAAAATGGACCAACGTAAACGACAAGGTGAAGAGGAACAGGGTGAGATTAGATCTTATTGTTATAAGTTTGACAAGCGTGGCATTTCTGGACGACAGTAATGAAATCCTTAAACAATGAAGGCCAAAAATAGCTAGCTCGTAAGATATTTTGGGCAGTGGCATACCCAGACATATGAACGCCACACACTCCAGAGTGACAGTCATTCAAATCTTTCTTAGCTTCATCATAGGTGAGACATCGTCGAAATATGGAATCAACACTACGACGGTAAAGGGTATCACGAAGGATGATGTATTGATAGGTTTGATACCGTATATGATAATGATCTGTACTAGAGAGATCAGGCCGAAAAGTTTGAGTTTGGAGACATATGATAATATCTCTGTACCATATGTCATCATAACTGATTAGAAAGAGGAATTCGTCAGGTAAATAATCCTCTGCCACATTTTCTGTCTTAGTAGAGGGAGGGTCACATATCAATTCGGAAAAAACCAGATACTTCTTTGACTTGGCACATTCAAACTCCAAGTCAAAATCTTGGAGAATAACTATTCATTTGGAGTACTTTCCCCCCAACAATTGTCAAGTAAGGATATGTTGCATGAGGTTGCAGTTGGAAATGACTGTGATTCTGTGTAATAAGATGTAGTGATGGAAACGTTGAACAACCTGAACAACTGCCAAGGCCAATTTCTCCACATGTAGGTATTTGGTTTCGGTAGTCGTGAGACTCTAAATCAAATAGTATATCACATGTTCATCGTGTGAATCATCCTCTTGGACTAAGACCATATCAATGCCAGAGTCCGAATAAACTAAGTACATAAAATAATCTCATCTATAGTCAGGGGGAAACAACAGTGGTGTACGGATTAAGACGAGTTTCAAAGCCTCAAAAGCTTTGTTTGCAGGATCGTCCCATACAAATTCACTACCTTTCTTTAGGAGCCAAGTGAATCCTTTCATTAATTCAACGTAATCGGGAATGAATCATTGTAAAATTTTAGCCTTCCCTTGCAAACTTTGGAGTTGGCGTAGTGTGGAAGGAGGAGATAGATTAAGAATATCCTCAACCTTTAATGGGTCTACGCGAATCCCATGTATATACAAAATAAAACCAAGAAGTCGGACGGAATCCACAGAAAAAACACATTTGTGTGGATTCAAACGTATGCGATAATAACAAAAGCATAGGAAAATGGCCCGCAAATGTGTTGGGTGATCTTGATGACGCATGGAATGCACTAGTAGATCATCTAGATAGGGTTGTACAATGTTCTTAATATCATGAAAAGCATAAGACATAGCACATTGAAAAGTCGCACCAACAATTTTGAGACCAAAGGGTAATTTCTGGTAGGCAAAGGTTTCCCAAGGGAAAATAAAAGCATTCTTTTTTTGATCTGCTGGTAGAATATTGATTTGATTATAGATGGAGAAATAGTCCATTAAGGAGAAGATTTCACTCCCGACACATTTGTCAACAATCTAGTCAACGAAAGGGGTTGGATAATTTTACTTAGGAAAAGCTTTATTTATATCCCTATAATGTACAAAAACGTCGATCATGCCTTGTTTATTATTTACCAGAACAATATTGGATACCCAATCGATCAAAGCCACCGGATAGAAAAAACCATCTTTAAGAATTTTTTCAACTTCAAGCTTGATAGTAGCAACTTTACGTGGATGGACTGGTCGAAGCCTCTACCGAATGGTTTTAGCATCTGGATATGTCTTAATCTCATGCACAACAATATCAAGATCAATACCTGGAATTTCTTCATAACTCCAAGAAAAAATGTCACAAAATTCTTGAAAAAGGGTTTTATAAGTGCGAACCTCATCAATAGCACATGAGGCACCGATATGAAAATTTTCCGTGACTCCGGGTTTAATCGATATGTCAAGAGGAACGGTAGGTGAAATATTTCTTAAGTTCCCTTCATACAAAACATCATGTGTTGACTCAGGAATAGAATAAATAACAACAACGGTCAATGGAGTCGAAATCCATTGGTAACTGTCTATGGTGTCACATTCTAGGAAGAGGATAGAACGATGATGCCCATCATCCCATGGAGTATATTCCATAGAAATGACCAACATGATCATCTCATCAGTAGAAAGATCACGTGAAATAGATCAGGAGATGTATCACATAGAGAAGGAGGAGAAGGAGTTGTTGATTGAATAGATTGATAAGCGGATTCAACCGAACTTAAAGGCATTCGATCATCGTAATGAATATAATCACCAGAGCTAGGTACTATCCACGGGTCATATGACTCTAGGGATTCACGAACATTGGTTGATATCATGTTAATCGAGGAAACAAAAGGAGGGGGAATATCAGGGGGTGGGATTGGAAATGTACGCATCAAAGTTGAATCTTTCAAAAGACCCATGCCGACACTCTCATAACCGAGAGGTGTCTTCGATATAAAAGGTACGTTGCTAGTACAGGAATCAGAATTAAAGAAGGTCAGTTGGTCAACAATCACGACCTTTTCTTGGTGTGGGAAACATAACACATGGAAAAGGGTAGACACAATTGCATGCATGGAATCCATCCATCTACTACCAAGTATAAGGTTATAATAAAGAGGTGCATCAAAGACCTCAACCTCGACATTGACCAATTTACCTTCTAATGTAATAGACAATGAAGGAAGAACACCGTAAGGTTTAAAACCTATACCCATTGAAGGCCTTCAGAGTATTGTGTGACTCGGTAAGGGCAGGAGAGCCAATATCTTTCCAACAAGTAACAAACATAACGCAAGTCGAGGCTCCTTCATCAATAACGGTTCTACAGCTATTCTTGTTTTCCACAACAACTTGGATCTGAAACGCTAATTGAGGAGGAAGCCTTGGAATGTGATATTCCAAGTCAAATATTATTAAATTAGTATCGGTATGATCAATTCCACCGATATCCTTTAACAATGCCTTTCGTTGAGTAGGACAACTTTGAAGGACTTCGAGAGCCGACATTGCAGAGGGTGCTTGTGAAAGGTCTTCTACAATACTGTAGTTTTGGGTACCATGTGCATGAATATTGAACAAAGAATTTCGAACAATGCTCTTGGGAGGAGGACAAAGAACTATATCTAGGCCTGGTCATTCAAGATGACGAGGAAAGTTTGGAGGTGAAGTTGGAGGAGGAAGTTGAACCAATGAAGGTGGTATATCATCAACTTTCTCTTTCGATGGAGAGTAATCTTTGGTTCGAGTTGTGACTACAACTTCGTTCTTCTTGGATTCACCAGTACACATAAGGACATAGGATGAGGTAGAAGGAGAAGGTTGGTCATGAATGACCAACTGGGCCTGTCGCTGAGAAGGGAAATGTTGATCCGGATTATTTTCGACATGAAATGAGAGCGGAGATATAATAAAGAAATGTACAGATATATTGCAGATATTCAATAATATAACAGAAATATATCAGAGATGCAACCATAAACACAGAGATACAGTAATACACGATTTCTATTAATGAAAGAAATGTACAGAGACTGTAAAAATACAGAGTGAAAGACTCGCTAGAATGGTGGCAGCTTATCTCTGAGAAGAGATGTGA
>JASDQU010013826.1:77582-96620 GCA_032191745.1 Picea mariana | reverse complement strand
ATGATATAGTGGAATTTCATTTCAATATCAACATTCTTAATGTCTTTGGTTTCAACCATTCTTCACAAATTTTGTGGATACCTTTTTTGTTGTTGTCATGATCAATGATTTTTCAACAAGGAAAGATGTAATAAAATTGTCCACTTCAAGTTGATCACAATGTTTTCATTTGGGTTCCTTCCTTGTATGTTATGGTTGTAGAATAATTTGATATTTCTTCAAAATAGGACAACTTATGGAATTATAAAAGGGTATCTCCTTACTATCTCTTGAGGGTGGAAATCTTGTTAATGGGAATTTTTCTCATGACTCCTTCCTTACCTTAGTTCAAAGAGAAGGAAATTTTGGATAACACTATGGATTTCATATATAATTTTCTAATTATTTTATTAGTTCCAATATGAAAACAGATTATACACATAATTCCTTATATTGGGCTAGGAAGATTTTTTTGATTATCTTGTAGGGAAATGATGACCATAATTCAACTCGAGCAATTTTTTGTATCTCTAGGGATACCTTTTACATTTCATGAAACTTCACCCAATGAGCTCTAGGATGTTCGAAGGTACAATTTAGATTTGAACCAAATTCGTGGTTTCACCCATTTGTACTACTCTTCTTACTGGGTACCCTCGACCATATCCTATTAGTAGCTTGAACAAATACTCAAGACCTTGTTATGGGATAAGTCCAATGATGAGGAGGGTTTTCATAGAGTTATATAGATCTTGTATTGTGCCCCTAAAGACTACTGGGGAATGGGAAGTTTTTCTTCCTAGACACATGAGCATGCATGTGTTCCTAGTGAGTTAGCAGTTTCATGGAAGGGCATGAATCATGGAAGGTTCTAATTAGAAACTTCATTACCTATAGATTCCCCTTAAGTAAAAGAATATGGATAAAACTAAATATTCATATGTTTTTTGTTACACCATTTTTTATTTAAGGTACCTCTATTGCTAAGAGTAATTAGAGGGTTGAGGAGTTCATTAAGCCCAAATGAATATGGAAAATTAACTCAATAGAGCAAGTGATCTCAGTTAATGAAGACAAATGTGAGGAATATAAAGAATACTATAGTTTTAGATAATGAATATCCTTATATCTATGATCAATATCCTTTTCAAGAGAGTTTAAAAGAGATTAGGAGAATCTCTAGTTTCTCTTTCAAGAATATCTTTATTTCCATAAAAAAGAATCTATTGTGCATAATGATTAATATTCTTATTAAGAGGGTGTACAAGAGACTAAAATGATTGGACTTAATTAAGAACAACTAAGAATTTAAAAAACCATTTCCCAAGAGGGTCCTCCACTCATACATAAAATCAACCAAACATAGCCTAATAAGGCTTCTCACCTTTCTCTCCAAAAATATGTAGTCCCTAAAAACTAATGTCCTCACTATTTTCTTGCAACATGGTTTCCTTTTGTGCAAGGTTAGATAAAAAAACATTGTCCCTAAAAACTAGGATCTAAGGAGATAAGGATATGCTACCAAATAAAAGGAAGCAAAAGTATAGAATATTCTTCCTAATCTAATTCACAAGAGAAGAATGTATAGAAAATCTAAACAAACAATCATAGAAAACAAATAACACATAAACATCCAAAAATTACACAATGATGTTTTGGGGAAAACCCTTTTGGCAAAAATAGCCGCACTGCAAAGAAATATCATTTATTATTTAGCATCAAGTTCCAATTCCTTTATAGAGCTGCTCTCTTAATAGATGGATCAACAAAATTCAAGTTCTAGAGAAATTATGGTATCATCATGGTACTTTCAATAAACTCTCTCTCTATCTGTGCATCCAACTCAAGAACAAAGTATATATATGTGAATTATATCTCAATAACTATCCAAGCATGTAACTTTTTCATCATTTAGATCCCCTTAGAGAAAGCACAGCGTGGCCACACTGCGCTTCTGTACATCAAAACTGTCAAAATACCAAAAATTTCAAAAATTTGCCAAAATTGTCAAAATTCCTTGCAATTTGTTTCTGAGACTCCTTGTGTGATGGGTTTACACAATCAGTGATGCATCATCCAAGATATCAAGGCTATCTCTCCTCTTTGGCTTCTTTAGGTCTTTCCTTAGCCTCTTTTTCATGTTTTTGAGCCTAATTTTGCAAATCAGGTTCATGGTAAAATAGTGTCTCGCTATGTTTCTCTGCAGCTTGGTGTCTCTGTTGGCCCTCTTCAATATCTTCTCCAAGTATTGGTTTACGCTCCCAAGCCAATACTCCTTGTTCTTCTCAAACCCAACTTCTTCTAGACTGATCAATGTTTTACCTTTGTCTTTTGCCTTGTTGGATGATGGATGACCTGGTGAGGTATTTTGATGCATTGCATTCAGCTTCAAAAGTTTTTTCTCTTGTTTTAGTAATGCCACCATGTGATTTGCCTTTTTAAGATCATCCTTTAGCTCTTGTATTTGTGCTTATTGCTCTTTGATAATTTCTTCATTTGATTTGCCTGCATGGTCAAACATCTCTTTCTCATGAGGCATCGCCTCCTCAAAATGTTGCAATGGGGAGTCATCTACATGCCTAGGTGAATTCTCCAATGCTCCCTGAACTTGTTCCACCATATTTTCCTCGGGCATTTGCCTATTTTGTGCCCTAGTCAGCATTCTAGGTGTAGACATCTTCTTGGTTCTCTTAGGGGAAAAAACCAATTTTTTCCCTTTCTGGTAAGTCTGTGTAATCTCTGCCACATGTGTCTTTCTAGTTGAAATCCTATTGGATGAGCCAACCTCCTATGGCCTTGGTGGTGCTAATGAAGTGTTTTGACTACCGGGTTGACTAGTAGCAGGCAGAAGAGAAATTGACCAGATGGAATCCTCCCAAGGCATGTTGATTTCTAAAATTTTTTGGATGACCATGACCTTTACCAAACCATGATGAAACAAATTTGTTTTGTGATCTTTTCCTTTGCTTTGTACCTTTTCTATAATTTTGACCAAGCTTCTAAATAAGTAATGAGGCAAGTTAAGTGGCTTGATGGAAGTGAAATGCATCAACGGCCTTATGTGATATCGGTACAGTCTTGAAAATCTCCCTTCACAGGTAAAGTATTTCATGTTCATCTTCATCAATGGGGAATATCTATCTAGCAACTGTCTGAAAGGAAAAATATGAGTTGGAGTATCTTTATAGTGTGGTTTCAGGAAAACCTTGTAATTTTCAATGTCCAAATCCATTCCTTTAAACCAGATTTCTCCATGATTGGGAATACCTGTAGCTATGGCAATGACATATGTGGAAATAGTGAAGTCTAACCCTGCAATTGTGGTCTTATTCTTCTTGGAATTGGTGGCAAAGAGGCTGGTCAATTTAGCATGGCAGCCCACCTCTTGAATTCTTTCACAAAACCCTAGGCAGCCAACACCTTCAAATAATTTCTTAATGAAAGGTGAGGCCATGATTTCTCTGATCTGTGTTGGCTCATGCCTCGACACTTGCGCACCCTCATTGTACCTCCTTTTCTGAGTATCACTGCTTCGAATTTCCATGATGTGAAAATCCTAATTAACAGTGGGAAAGGGAAGGGGTAAGGTATAATTTATGGAAACATGGGATAAGGGATAGTCTGGTAGATGGAGGGAAAGTAATGGTTAAATGTTCTCTAAACTCTTGGGGAATTTGTGGAGAGTATGGATTGGTGTTAGGGAGTGTAGGTGAGGGCGTTTAAGCACAGGATGTGGGTTTGTACAACAGAAAATGGAAAAATATGAATGAAAGATTAAGATGCAGCAAAACCCTAGGAGACGGTTTTTTACTGAGTTGTATGAATAAAATGAAGAAAATAAGGGTATAGGTGGCGTGAATGTGGCCCACTTACTTGTTAATGACGAGCTGGACGTGTGACCCGGTGAAGAAAACCTTTGCAACGAATTACTTTGCTTCCTTTTCAAAAGTACAGCACTTCTGCCAGACGCGCAGCTAGGACTACCAGAAACGCAACGTGGGCTGCGAATAAGTGTTTTGATGGTGAATTTTGGTGTTCTAATGGTTGATATGGACCTTGATGGTGAAGAGGAGTTTAAGAACACTGAAATGAGGATTGAATATACCAAGATGACCTTTTAATAGCTTTGAAAAGTCGATTTTCCTTTGAGTAATAGAGTGATATTATGTGATGTGACTACAACATGATTTTCCTATGTGGAACATCACCTTACCTTTATATCAACTTGTCCTTAAGGTGCTAATTCCCATGGTAGTGACCCAAGTGATGAATATGACTCACTTTAATTTTTTATGACTGGCCTTATAATGTGATGTATTCAAAAAATGAATTCTAAGCCATGACCTAGATGATGATGATCATGAACACATGGAGGGATTAGCATTGAATTAAACATGCTAAACAATGACCAAATTGTATTTGGAAATTTGTTTGAAAATTTGGTCTAGGACCTTATTAACTCTGAGGAAAACAAGCAAGCCAAGAGGAAAATACGTAGTCAAACTTCCTATAGCTTATAGGACCCTAACACACATCTCTATTCAATCTTAGGCAGCCACGAGAGTCTATCTTTGTGAATTTTCTAATAGGCCTACCAACAACAAGCAAAAACCACGATGCAATGTCTATTTTCATTGATAGGTTCTCGAAGATGGTAGTACTTACACCTTGCAAGAAAATTGACTTTACAAAAGACATAACAAAGTTTTTTTTGCACACATATGGGTCAACTTTGGAGCACCAACATAAAAATGTTATCTAAGGGTGTAATAGAAGGCATACCAAGTAGTAATTCACTTTGTATTATAAATAGTAGAAGTCACTTCATTTATCTTGATGTATATTTTTAGAGGAAAATTGGAACTTCCTCTAAGCTTGAGTCAAAATTTCGAGATGATTACTAGTGAGGAGTAAGCATTGATCTTGTTTCATGTCAAACAAGTCTTAAAGTGTTCACTGAGACTATGTATCCATGAATCCAACAATGCATCATTCATTTGGCCATGATATTTAGGTAATGATATGCATGTATCGAGATGAAAAATTGAAGTCTTAGGTTGGTTACATATTGCATCAGTGATGGCATTAGCTAGCACCTGCAAAAATTTAGTTAGAGGGGAATTTACATCATTTCAAGAAGAGTCTTTGCATGCATGCATTTTTTAGAGAGATAAGCTAGAATCGAAATGAGATGTTGGCAAGAGTAAAACAATGAATAAAAATATTCCCTATGGAATGCACCAAATAAGATCTAGGTGGGAGGGAAACCTTCCTAAAACTATAAATGAGAAAGATGGTGTTTGGGTTGGGAGGGAGACCTTCATAAGATCCAAATCCTTGCAATAGATGAGTGTTTTTTGTTGGTGTTGAGATAAGAGAACCAAAAATAATAAAGATAAAATACCATAGGAAGAGAGAAAATACCATAGGTGCACCAACTTTAAATAACATTCTTACAAAGTGAACTAGCTCACTCTCATCAAAATCTTGTCCAATGATAGTGAGATGATCTCTCAACTTTGTGATCTTCATTAGATAGCTCATTACAGTATCAGTCTTTCTCATGCGATCACTGGTGAGTTTGTTCTTGAGAATAATTTTACCAGACAGATTGACACTTTGTTACAACATTACAAGGGCATTAGGAAGACGGAAGAAGAAAGATTCCACTGCTACACTTCCTCCCTGAGTTCAACCTCCTTGTGCACTCTGCGAGAGAGAATGACACCCCACAAATAGATGTCCCTCTCTCCCCAAGTTACGAAATTTAATCCAACTCCCTTGAGCAACCACATCACTCGTCGCTTCACCAAGCACACCTAGTACTACCATCGTGTCCCCTACTATAGGAAGTAAAGGGTTGCGAACCAAATTTGCATGTGCCATATGTTCAGAGTATGGCCACTACACTCACCATTTCCTCGTGCTACCTCAGTTTTGTCAGACGCTAACGACCGTACGCCAAATCTTTCAGCAAGACCCCTCTCCACCCACATCATCAAGTACTCACGTCACCGACATCCACTATGTCATGACCTCAGTCAACAAAAGGATGAGGTTCCCTTGCTCTCTTTGTGAATCACTTGATCATTTCACATACCAGTGTCCTACGATCATTGAATATAGGCGTCGTCAAATGGCCCTTATTCAAAATCCTCCAAACACCTTACTTCCTGTGATGCAAGTGATTCCCCCTATTCCTTCTCCAGATATTGTTCATATCACCTCCCCTAAACCTTAGTCACTTCCTACCCCTCCATGGTTCATGGATAGATTGTCTGAGGATTTTCCCCCAAATCCTCCCAATTCTCTAGTTCATTTCCCTCGGGAAATCTTACCCCCAACCACAGTTCACAACCCACAGTGTATGAACATATGGTTTATGACAAGCACGCCATCACACCATCATTGTGATACCTCCTCTACATCTTCACCACCTGAAGATAGTCACACGGTGGCAGTCACCAATGTTACTTCCTCGGATCCCCTATATTCTCTCATTTTCCACTGCGACGAAGATATCCTAGAGGAACTAACTACCCTCAATTTCCCATGGAATGTGCTCCATCACAGAGCGCTCTTTCTCTCATAGGAATCCTTTGACCCTCCTAGCCAACGCTCCATATGTGCAATCGAAACCAAGGATTTTATTCCCTCGCGAAATATAGACTGGTTCAACAACCCTATCCCTGCCCCTAATGCTTTTGAAGAAGGAAACATGGCCAACATTTCCCCCACTGTAAAAATTGACATTTCCGTCAAACCAGGAATCATAGAAGAAATCACCATTGGCGTTGCATGCTCCCCTGAGGAAATCACAACTCAAAAATCTCTCTTTCAGGAATACCATGATATTTTCACCTGGTCATATACTGAGATGATCAGCCTCGATCATTCTATCGTCGAACATCGCATTAACACATGGCTAGATATCACCCATGTACGTCAAAAGCAACGCCCACTGCACCCATCCAAAGCAGCGGCTATCAAATCCAAAATCGACAAGTTACGTGTTGTTGGGTTCATATACCCCATCGCATACATGTCATGGGTCTCCAACCCTGTCCCCGTTAACAAAAAACAAGGCACTATTCTCGCCCGCACCGACTTTCACGATCTTAATCGTGCTTGTCCCAAAGATAACTTCCCAATGCCTTTCATTGACCAAATTATCGATGATTGTGTCGGCCACAAGGCCTTGTCCTTCATGGACGGGTTCTCTGGCTATAATCAAATCCTAATCCACCCAGCAGATCAATATAAAACCGCATTTACTACCCAATGAGGCACTTTTTCTTATTGTGTCATGCCTTTTGAACTAAAAAACGCAGGTGCAAAATTCCAATGGGCCATGAATTACATTTTCCATGATCTTTCTTGCATCATTCTCACTTACCTGGATGACCTCATTGCCCAATCCAAGAAACGAACTCAACATCTAGATGACTTACGGGTTGTCTTTTAACGATCTCAACAGTACAATATCCGCTTGAACCCCGTCAAGTGTGTATTTTGCGTCACCGTCGGATGCTTCCTTGGGTTCATCGTCTCCCAACACAGCATCACAGTGGACTCTCTCAAGGTCCAAGCTATCACAGAAATTCCACCACCTAGGAATTTGCACCAACTGTAGAGCCTACAAGGCAAAGACAACTTTTTATGCCACTTTGTCCCAGATTACGCCACTCGCACGCATGGTTTTCTTCGCTTACTGCATCATGATATCCCATTTCGATGGGATGAACATGCCCAAACCTCTTTTGATGATTTAAAAGAGGTGCTCTCCAATTCCCCTTTGATTATTCCACCCGACTATGATCGTGATTATATCCTCTACTTGTCAGCCTCAACCTTATCAGTAGCAAGAGTTCTCATCCAACTAGGGGATGATGGCCACGAGCATGTTATTTACTATATCAGTAAAAACCTTTCAAGACCACCCCTTAAGTACAATCATGAGGAGAAACTCGCCCTCGCAGTTGTCCTCGTAGTCCAGAAACTGTGTCATTATATCTTGCTTCGCATTACCAAAGTCGTGGCAGATTCCAACCCCATGCAGTACTTGCTTAGTCGACGACAAATTAATGACAAATTTTCCCGATGGATCGTCATCCTTCAAGAATACGACCAAGATTTTGCAACTCCCAAAAGCAAGAAAGCCCTTGTTCTCACTGAACTCATCATGACATTTTCCTCGGATGCTACAAGTTCACCCGTCAATACGGATTTTCCAGACGAACACCTCTTCTACATCCCCTCAGATGACCCATGGTATGGCAACCTCCTTGTCTATCTTCGGACACAAAATATTGGGTCTCATCTCTCCTGAGACAATCGTCAGTGCATTCGCCACCAGACCCCTTGATATCTCCTTATCGGTGACATCTTATACTGACGTAGGGTCGACACCATCCTCCGACAATGTTTGACCATTGACGAAGCAGACCGAGTCTTGAATGATTTCCACAGCGGCGCCTGCGATGGCCACCTCTCCGGGATGTCCACCACCCAGAAAATCATTAGAGCGGGCTACTTCTGGTCCACATTGTTTCATGACTACATCCATGCTATCAAGTGATGCGACAAATGCCATCTTTATGCAAATAAAGCACGAGCACCACTCACCCTGCTACATCAAGTCATCACTGTCGGCCCCTTCTGCAAATGGGGCATAGACTTCATGACTTGAAACCCTCCATATAGAAATGGACACAAGTATGTCATTGTGGCAGTAGATTACTTTACCAAATGGGCCGAAGCCATGCCTACCTTCAATAAAACCGTTGACACTGCAACGCATTTTTTCTTCAACCACGTCATTACCCACTTCGGAGTCCCACTACAGTTAGTCTCTGATCACGGTAAACATTTTTAGAATGAGATCTTCATCAAACTCTCCTCAAGATTAGGCTTCTTCCATGAGTTTGTCTCCCCATACTACCATCAGTCAAATGGACAGGTCAAGGTTGTCAACAAAGGCCTTAAAACCATGTTGCAACACACTGTCAACAAACATAAGACCAATTGGCATCATATGTTGTTTTCAACATTATGGACTTATCACATGACAGTCAAAACTGCCATCGGTTTTACACCATTTCATCTAGTCCATGGGATTGAAGCCACCCTCCCCATCGAGTGCGAAATTCCCACATTATGCACTGCCATCGAGCTATTACCTGACACTGCTCCAATGGAGCAATGCTTTCTGAACTTAGAGTCTCCATATGAAGACCATCGGTCTTCATTATAGAACAATGAGGCAACTAAATAAATGGTCAAAGGCCACCTTTGACCACCATGTCAACCTTCACTCATTTAACGAAGGAGACCTTGTCCTAGCCTACGATATCGCTCACGATACCCTCGGTCATGGGAAATTCGAGTCATTATGGAATGGACCCTACATCATCCAACATTTCCTCACTAAAGGCGCATACATCCTAGCCTCTTTAGAAGGCTATACTCTCAAAGAACCTGTCAACATGTTGTACTTAAAAAAAAATTACGCCTAAGCGTAGTCACCCTACACTAGGCTCTTTCTTTTGTACACATTTGTAGAGTTTTTAATCTTCTTTTGTTCCCTCCATGCCTTATGTATGATCTACCATTCGTGTTATTCATAGATGTTTTCTCCATCGGCCTACCACATTGGTTATGCTAACGGAGCTAGCTGTTGAACACAGAATCTCGCTTCGGCCGCTTGGGCCCTCTATACCCCCTCACATGAACTACTCCACTCCAGCAGCATATGTTTGGGCTCAACAACCAAAAACCAAGCAGAATACACAACCATCATTGGCCTCCTTTCCGAGGCCAGTCACCACCACATTTGTCACCTTAACGTCTTATTAGATTTCCAGCTTGTCGTCCTGCAGCTCAACAATGTGTACCGTGTTCGCGATCCTTGCCTCTTCCGCAAATACCTGCAAGTTATACTTTTATCTCGACATTTTGATTCAATTACATTTACACCTATTCCACGACAATTCAATCAAATAACAGATAATATGGCTAACCTAGTGTTAGATTGGCATATATCACATCAAGACATAATCACACATACATAAATCATCAAAAGTTTGTCACGACATATAGATTAGGCATCATAAAAAGCATCACAAAATATCATCACATGTAAACATCATGGAGATCCAAAACATGTATATCCATATATATATATATATATATATATATATATATATATATATATATATATATATATCAATGTATCATCAATGTTTACAAAATGGTACAACATATACACCGCCCATAGGCAAGTGAGCCCTCCTCACCCCTATAGGTACAAAATGGGTGTCACACTACCCTATACAAAATGGGCTCTTAGGCCTATATAAATACAAAAAATATACAAAGAACTCATGGTGCCTCTAGAGTGCCACCACCAGATCCTCTCTCTGGAGGAGGAGCCCCACCAGTTGGAGGTCCTCTAGGTCTGGGGGGTAGTCGCCCAGTCATAGTTTCCCCCGCTACAGTTTCTCTACGGATCAAGGTCCGCAACTCTGTCGGAAGGCCCACACACTACTCCAGGACTCCCTCATCCTAGATATGAGACCACATGTCCTCGGGCACACCCTATAGCACCACCTACAACCAATGACAAAAATCCTCTAACACCCTGATCAGAGGAGCATGTGATGGCCTTGCACTGGGGTCATCAAATATATGTCTCCTGCCGGCCCTCACATCATCTGTTGGCCTCGCACCATCCTCATCCCTCTGGTATAGCTCTCCCACCTGCGGCAGTCTCACTGACCCCTGACGATCCATCTCTCCAACCAGATCCGCCTCTCAGCCTCGCAGGCCCACATATGCAAAAAAAAAACAAAGACATAATCATCATCCATACATATAAAACTATGCTACACTATCGATATCACAAAACATAAAGTACACCAACGTACCTCTCTGGTCCCAATCCTCCCCAAGAGGCAGCACCATATATGGGTCATCTTGGAAGTCCATCCCCTCATATGGGAATTGAAGTATATTATGTGGCATCTTGTGCCACACACGCGCCAAGGTGGTCGTGAAATAATGGCCACCCTCCCCACCCCCATGATGTACAAAACTAGATGCTCGCCACATCAGTCGTGGCTCCCATGCCTCAGGCATCGACAGAAATACTCTAGGGTGAAACATAGGCACCCTCTCCAAAAACCATGCCACCAAGATAGATCCAAATGAAAAATCATCGGTGTCGGCCTCCTGACATTGGTTGATCTGCCCCATCATCTTGGTGTGCAACATCACACCCCAAGCAAACATAATTCCATCCAATACCCTCCGCATAATCCTTAGCTAACAACCACCGATCCGCTAAGTCGCTAAGGATCCATAGATCCTCACAATCATCGCAGCGATGCACCGATGCAAGAGTGCATCCATCACCTCAATCCGAACAACCAAACCTAACATAAAGTTCGGCCCCGAACAATACCTCTGCGCCAAGTCTGCCAAGTGTACATCCCTTAGAAACTGGGGATCAACAGGTAGGGCCATCCCTCAAAAAGGGAGCCTTGTCAAGAAATACACATCCTCTCTAGCCAAGAATGTGAACTTCTCCCCACGTACAATGAAGCACTACAACTCAGTGCTCCACATAGACATCAGATACTGCAGAAGATACTCCTATGCCCATATCAGTGGGCATTCGAATGCCCGACTCATCATCCCTCACCGCCTCCCTGAGGTGCTACCAATTCCTCTCTCTCCAATGGACTGACATACGGCCCTGATCACCTGCATTCACCCAAACAACACTTGATAAGCCATCATCATTCATTCACAAACAATCTGCAAAAAATACAAGTTTTTTCACTAACCCCATCTTTGCCTCAAGTGCGCAACTTCCACCCCCACAGGCAGGCACACATGTGCGCTTGTTCTTCACACAGGTGTACATCAATGCATAGCTATCGAAGAAACAAATGTCCATCAATATGCATCTGTCGAAACCACGGGTGTGCAGTCATGTGCACCTATTCTCTTCACAGCTGCGCACTGATGCACAACTGCCGGATAAACAACTGTGCACAGTACACAGCTGTAAATCAAACAGGCATGCACCAAATGTGCACCTAATTGTTCCACCCACACGCCCCCCTTGTGTGGTTGTGATCATCACAGTCTCACATAACACGTGTGAGAGGCAACTATACCTGCGCATTTGAGCGTGGGTCTCCTTCCTTCTCCCGCACATTGGTGGGCCCATCCCTACAAAAACCCCTAGTACGACCATTCGTATGACCCTGCCTAGAAAATAGAACCTAACTAATATGTAGGAGGATGAGACCACTAACCCGGATCTCACAAATCTTGGATCGGTTGGCTCGAACTCCCGTAATCTCCAAATCTTCTCTAGAATCCTCTCGTCAACTCACTATAGCAGCAGGTACAAATGAGGTGGCATTCTAGGCCCTACAACTATATATAGTCTCTTTTTCCAAACTTCCACACTCAATTACGGGAGCTCAAAACATCTATTTTTTGATCCGTCTTCAGCCACAGGATCAGGATCCTGCCACCTACACAGTCAAATTCCCTGGTTCACCATCCATACTCGGCCCCGGGGGAGCATTTTTCTCACATCACGTCCAGGTATGCATGCTCATGTTCAGAATTATCAAATAGTCGTTATATGTTCTTTATCTACAGATTCGAATCAAAGTTCTAGGCATGATCTTAGGGAAGATCCTCAACTGAAGGAGAAGAATCCTCAACTTATCCCAAATATCTCTCAAGTGGTTGGGTCTCTCCAAGCCTATATAAGGAGGCCTTACCATGGTGAAAGGGGGAATTGAATTGGAGAGAAAGCATCAAACTTATGATCTCATCAATGAGATACCATTGAAGCATAATCAGTGTGGATTACTTGAGCAAAGGTTGGACAAAGAGAGTTGGAAGAAGTTGTTGCACCTTCATCAAAGGATTGTAAGTGTTCTTCATTTGTTCTTATTAATATACATATATGCTTGGTCGTTTCTTTCAAGTTTGTGTTTGTTCCACATGAACTTGTCTCTAGTAGATAGATCTGTTTTTGAGCTAATCTCAGTAGAATAGGAATTTTGTTGTATCTTTGTTTGTTCTATAGGACTTATCGAGGAGCTTAGGATCGAAGCTTAGCCTGGACTATGTGAAGAAAAACGCCATTAAAAAGGTACACTTTTCTTCTTCCTCTTCATACATTAGCTTAATTATATCTAAAAGGATGTCAATGACCAATGATAGCATCTTTTCTGTCTTGGTTATAGGGGTCTAGACACCAAGAGGGAATCCACTTGTCCGTAGGGGGATTCACCTGTAACAGAAATTGGCGACTCCACTAGGGAGGAGCTCTGATTTTTGTTTCCTTTCATAGGTCTTGTCTTGAATTTTGTTCATTCATTGACCTTCTCCATACTGTCTCTTTGATTCTTAGATCTGATTGATTGGCTCTTGATTTCATCATCCTCAAGTTGATTGACTGATTTTTCTTGATTTTTTTAGTTTCTGGGCATTTTTTTGAACTTTAGAAGCATAGCGCTCCCCTTCCCTTGTTATCAGAGCATTGGCACTCCCTGCTGGTCTTACACAGAGATTTATAATGCTCTGGTGCCCCTTATACCAAAGCGCTACCTCTTTTATGTGAAAAATCCTCTAGGTTTTCATTCTCTGAAGTTCAATTTTTGCTTTTGGTACTTGCTCAAAGTCTTATCATCTCAGTTCATATTTGTCTTAGCTGTCAACACTTTGTTTTCTAAGAATCAATCTCTTCTTGTTTGGAATTTTGACATTTTTTCTTCCTTACATTGCAATAAATCTTTGTCCTTGACGATTTAGAGTCAATTTGTCATTTTCTTCTTATTTATCTGATCTTGATGATTTAGAGTCAATTTGTCATTTTCTTCTCATTTATTTGATTGATTGAAAACTTTTGTAAGCAGATTCAAAGGTCTTTTGCACCTTTCCTTCTGATCTTTGAGGTTACTTTGTCCAAACCCATTTCCCTTTGTTTTGAGTTTTTGGTCTTTCTTTTTGCAAATTTTGTTATCTTTTTCTTTCTTGTTTAATCACAACAAGAGTGTGTTTTTTGTTTGTGTGAAACTTTGCTTCTGATTGTCTGAATCTCATTGATCTTACAAATCTGAATGACATAGGAGCTCTGTATCATATTGATTATCATTCGCACATAAAGCAAAAGGATACATTTTATGATTGTTTCTGGATATTAGAAAAGAATTCCATGAGATTTTAGAATCATACTAGATTTGATTGAGAAACAATTGATTGAGGATTCTGCATCTTAGTGTTTTATAGTGAAAAGAACATTTTTCTCCTTCCCTTAAATAGGCATTCATTGAAAGAAAAAATTGCTTATCATTTCTTATGAATTTTTTGGGAATCGAGTCATAATACCATCAGTTTCACTTTCATACACCCTTGAGTAAAGAACAGCTGGAAAATTAACACTGATTAAAATTTATCTAGAACATTTTGTTTTTAGAATCTTCCACCAACATTAGACTAGGATTAGCACTTTGGATTAGGCTGTGAGCACAACTCTCCAAAGTATTCAAAACAAACATTAGCATCTTGCGATAGGGAGAGCAAATCCAATTGTCGTATAGGCTTTCTAGGATCCCCCTCTCACACAGGGGTTACACACGAGGTTGCATTCGGGAGAGTTATGGATATTATCCCTCCGTGGTTCAACCGTTTGTAGTGGTTGAATCGTATATTGGGGGTCACTTGAGGGTATACCCACGTTTATGTGTGGGAACCTCTCGAGTTGATTTTGGACTTGTTATCCTACCCATACGTTTGGATTGGACTGTCGACTGTACCCGCCCAGGAGCTGACTGCGAGTTGTTGTCCTTAGTAGCCATAATATTTAGGTAATTACACAAGGTGACGATGAAGGGAAGTCTTCGCTATACCTGGAACAGACGGTGGTCAAACTCACTCGGACTCCTTGGAGGGTAAATCCACAATTACTGCGTGGAAGCTTGCACCAAGGCATAAGTCCATTAAGCAGGTCGCCATCGTAACTATTCCACCATATCCTAGCCCCTTCTTGACTTGATCACGCAACATTGGATTTCATCACCAACTAGTACGGTCTTTGAGAGAAGGTTATGTTTTCTTGGTTTGATTCCTAGATTTGATTAGTGCATGCTGTTTCTTTTTCATTAGTTGGCCATAGATTTTTTCCGTCAATTTTTCTCCGCCAACATCGACCCTCCATGTCGTTCGCATAGGGTACAGGGACTTCCCCTAGAAAATATGGAAGATACTACCCCTTTACCCCCTTATTCTACAGAGAGATTTCCTCAACAGAGTGAGGTTCAAGACATTATAACCTCACAGGAGGAAGTTCCCACCTCTTTAGAGAATTTTTGAATTGTTTCGGAGTCTCTGGAGGCTTTCTGCATTCCTGTGGGATATGAGAGGCGTTTTCTCCGGCCGAATTCAACCGGAGAACTTGTTGTTATTGATCCTTCTGAAATTTCGATTAGGTCTCATTCAGACCCTCAAGTCGGAGACCCCCTCTCGACTGCTGACATAGTTCAAAGCCCACCTCGCACGGTGCAAGATCTTTACGGACTAGGAATAGGTGCAGATATACCTATTGTATCTCAAATTCCTGAAACATATGTCACCTACACTATACCTTTAGATCATTTTACTGGTACAACAGTTATTTCAACCACACTGTCTGTTGATCTGAACATGCAATCTGTTGGTCCAAGTTCCACTCTTTCTCTCCAGATGGCCCATTCTACGATGGTCCCTCACATTCTGACTATTCCCACCGGTAATGTGGTGGTTAGCCAAGCTATGATTGGTACACCACTAGCATCTAGGCCTTCATCATCACTTCCTCTTGGGTACAGAGCACTGATTTCTTCTATTGTCAACACTACCCAAGTTATACCTGGAAGTTCTATACCTATACAAAAACCCGGAGGGACCGGTCTTGGTGGCTCTAATCCATTAAGCGGCACCAGTCATTCGTTTACGTCTAGTTCCCAGATTCCAGGGACTCCACCTCATGCTGAGGGGTAATCTCCATTTGGGGGACAACCTCCTTTTGGAGGGAAACCTTCATTTGGGGGGCAACCTCCATTTGCAGGGAAACCTCCTTCCGGAGGGCAACCTCATGATGGGGGGCAGTCTCAAACTGGAGCCCATCATCAACCTTATGGATAAAATGCGTCTACAACGCCCAATCCATGGAACATTCCTTTCCCAGGAAACCCACAGTTCTCTGAAGGGCATTATCCTCAAGGTCTACAACAACCTCCTCTTTCTCAAGGAACTAATCTATATCCTCCTTATGGACAAAGTGTTTACCCCCCTTATGAGAAAACATCAAATCCGACTTATAATCCTCATAACCCATCCAGTTATCCTTCGTTCGCACATGTTTCTCAAACCCCCTCGAATATTATGTACTCTGGTCAACATCAACCCTATGCAGGAGGACCCACTGGTTACAATTATCCACCTAACCTAGTGTACGGTCCTACTGGTATCCCTATGCCACACTAGTATCACCTGCAGGTTAACCAACAACTACCGTTTTTTGCTACTCTGGATCTCTCAGACTTGTCTCTGTTAATTAATGATCCTATACTGCATTACCCTTTCTGGCCAGTGATTCCAGCTAAACTCCCTTCTGATATTCCAAAATTTGACAGCAAATATGGAGAAGACCCAAAAAATCATGTAATGACTTTCCATTTGTGGTGTTCATCAAAATTCTTAATGGACGATTCTATACGTTTGTTTCTTTTCCAGCGAACACTTACGGGCTCAACAGCCAAGTGGTATATTGAACTACCACGTGGTTCTTTCCAAGACTTCAACTCCCTTTGCTTGTCCTTCCTCACGCACTTTCAACTACCCATTCGATACGAGACGGGTACTGAACTCTTGACCTCCCTTCGTCAGACTAACTCCATGTACATCTCTGGTCATATTCATGAGTGGAGACAATGATGAAGGTTGATCAAAGCGGTCATTCCTGACCATATATTGGCAGAATGGTTTACCAAATCACTTTTACCCCCGATTGCTCGTGACATCGCTATGGGTGTCATAGCTACCGAAGAATAAGCCATTGTTAGAGATCAGTACTTAGATTTGGTTTATTCCCAGTCTGGTACTTTGTATGAGTTGATTCCCAATGCCACCCATGCCACCAACGACCCATCCAAACCTTCATCCTCATCTCATGCGAATGGCGTTATTGGTTCCGTCAAAACCCAATCTACATCCCAGTTGACTAGAGCTGCACCTCGATCTATTTCCACGTCTACTCCTAGTTCAAATGCACCCTCTACCTCCTCTCACACCCAAATCTCTGAAGTGAATGCAGTTCAGTCTGCCCCTTCACAAAAAACTAGAGGTAAGAAAAAGACAAAGAACAAAAACAAAAAGAATAATAATAATGAACAACCTAAAGCTCAAAACCCACCACCTGCTAACAAAAAGCAACCACAGCAGAAAATGAAGTTCCCTTGTCTCATTTGTGGTGATGATCACTACACCCGAGACTATCCACATCGTGATGAAGTGACCAAACTTTTCAAAGGAAATTCACAACCCGTCGTGCTTGCAGAAGCAATCCATGGTTGCTCAAACCCCCTCTCCTGGCGGAAGTTCTAGCCATCCTCATGATGAAGCCTCGTCAAGTTCACATATTTATATGTTTAATGGGATTAATTTGACCACACTCTCTATGACTTACGACACACCAGTTAAACCTGATAAAGTCAAGGTCATTAACAGTTCTTTACCGGATCCGTCACCATCCTCCGTTAGTCCTCCATCAGTTTGTCCTTCATCTGGACCACTTCATATCGAGAAACCTTCGTTCGACTCTATCTTGCGCCCTCCCAAGATCACTATCCGTAAAACTACTTTTAATCCTAGTTCATGTGCCGCACAAAACTACAACATTGTTGAATATTTGGCACAAGCACCATGTGCTATGTTTGCGTTAGAAGTTCTATAGCACTGCCCAAGTCAACGTAGAATGCTCTTGGGTGCTATTGGCACTTATGATCCTGATTCATCCAACAATATCATGTTTAACATGGATAATTATAAGTCCCGACTCTCTCACCAACTAGCTTTTCAAATCAATGTTGTTGTTCACAATCAACAAATTCACCAAACTATCCTAGATGAGGGAGCCTCTACTTGTGTCATGTCTTTGGCCTGTTGGAAAATTTTGAAATCACCCACACTTCACAAGTCTCCTATGATGCTACGGGCATTCGATGGGTGAGGTTTTCATCCTCACGGATTTTTACAGTCCTTGGTCGTTAAGTTGGGTGGAAAAACTGTTACTATTGACGTTGAGGTGGTTGATGCTCCACTCGATTACAACTTGTTACTCGGAAGAATTTTGTTTTATCCTATGACTGTCATTGCTTCATCATTGTTTCGATGTTTACAATTTCCTCGTCAAGGTAAAATTGTCACTGTCGATCAGTTAGATTTTTGTACACCCAATGCTCATGCTCCCGCTACCAACAATATTCCTTTCTTGGGAGACCACAAAATCACGTATGAAAGTGTTGGTGTTGGCTTACTGAAAGATTCTAGCCTTATGGGTACCTTCCCTACACCACTTCCACCGACTACACATCATATTTCCACCGTCGATATGATTTCGACTACGGTTTACCAATCGTTGGAATCATTTGACCCTAGGATTGTACCTAGTCCTTTGGAATTCGATGCACTAGGTGACACCATGCCACTTAGTCCAGTTGAAACATCATACGTTTCTATCCAATCTGCCTCTCCCTCCTCGAATGACCGACATCTATTGGCACCTGATAGTCATTTGATGCCATCATGGTTAAATTCCTTGTCATTTGTGTTCGACTACATTTCCCCAATTTTTCCTTCTGATGGATCTATTCTAGAAATTCTTAGCATCGACAAACTACCTTGGGATAATAACCATCATCGATCATCTTTTCTTCCCTCGGTTGAAGAAATCCAGGAAGATATATGCTCTATCTTCCCTCCTGATGTTGT
>JASDQU010013826.1:53661-72414 GCA_032191745.1 Picea mariana | reverse complement strand
TAGTTGACATGGTGATCTCTTCGGTAGGGCTATTGGAGCCTAATCTCCCTAGCCTTATCGAGGTCATCGACATGTATCCCTTCCAGCGTGCTTTTCTTTCGTCAAGCGAAGCTCTCCTGGAAGCCATGGTTGACGTTAATCCCTTGACATGTATTACTTCCAAAGAATTATCCTTTTGGAAGTCATGATCAAGATGCTACGAGCATAGTTCCCGTTTCTGTGTCAAGCTCGTTAAAAAATGAAACAGAGATATGGGGATTGAACCTGGAACCTTGAGAATAGTTTTCTTTCTCTGTGGCAAGCTCGTTAAAAAATGAAATGGAGGTCTCGATCATAGTTCTTTTCTTGTGTAAAGCTCATTAAAAAATGAAACAATCACCTCTGATACCAAATCAAGTCTTTCGTTAAGTCTCATATTTGAATCTTCATTTCATCCACCCTTATCCTTTTTCTCTATCTAGTATAGAAATTGGTGACAACCTCAAAGTTAGGGAATGAATTGAATCTTGAGGGGGCATGTCTCCAGCCTTTGATTATCATTTTGGAGTTAAGCCGCTAGATTTTCATGCTGGGGGCAGAGTACCAACCATCCCTGGGTATCCATACCTTTGAAATTTATGTTGGGAATGTACAAGCATTGTTTTAATTTTGTTTCAAGCTTGTGTAAAAATGAAACCAATATCGAGCTTAGTCTTTGTTCTTTCTCGTGCTCGTAAATACATGAGAATAAGTTGTCGAGCTTAGTATTTTTTCTTTCCCATGCTTGCAAAAACATGAGAATGTAACCGAGTATACTTTTATCACTTTTTCGGAACCGTAAAAGTTATATGAAAAAGGAACCCCTTGGAGTCGTCTTTAAGCTCTTTTCAGACTCTCTAAACATGAAAATATTGCCAAATGATCTTGCTTCCTTTTCCACTCGTTAAAAGGCTTGAAAGGGCATATTTCGAGTGATAATTTATCTCTTTTTCGGCATCGCGAGACTAACATTACGAAAAAGGACAACACTAGAGTCTTCTTTAAGTCATTTTCAGACTCTCTAAATATGAAAAACCACTGAGTTTACCTTCTCTGGACTCGTTAAACAATCATACATTGAAGGGCCAATATGGGACCGAACCCTTACTTCTTCCAGTTCATTAAACAAAGGAAGAGGGACTTACCGAAGGTGAGTTATATCGAGCATGTGTTACCCTCCTCGAGCTCGTTAAACCTAAAAGAGGTACTCATCTATCTGAATGGGGGAAAAATTGAAAGAAGCAAGCCAAGCAGTTTTTGAGAACGTTACCAATAATCCTTACAGTCGCCCTTGAACACGACATTTTTTCTTTGCACGCATTTCAATCCACTCAACCTCTACACTGAACCAATTCTTTGAGTTTCCTTACTCCTTTGGGTCACATGACGAAAGTCACAGCATCCACTACATTATCAATTTTTGGTCCATGTCAAGTTTCTACTGTCATGCCTCAGTGTTCAAGGGAAGTATCTGCCTCGAGAGTCAACCATCACAAATTTCCTGTTTCAAATACCCATGTCAGTCCATTTTCTTTTGATCCACCAATTTACATCTATGTGTCATTTTCATGTCGTTGACGGGGGATACATCAAGGCCCTCCTGCGACAAGTCTATTCCTGTCGACTTCAACAAATTATCCAAGAATTAGACCTAGAAACCAGTTAGTACCTTGGGACCTGCATGACTCAATGGTAGGCCTCCTCGCTTCCGACAGTGGTTTACATCATTGACCTCTGATCGAATGATTCCATTGATGTTCGACTTCGGCTCATCCATTCACATTCGTTGGAAGGTACTAGAGTACCTTGGGAATCATTGACATCAATGGTGATTCCCCTCGCGCTTGTTAACAATTTACCTCATTTACCGATAATCAAGTGGTTTCTACCATGTTCGACATCAGGACATCTATTCACATGGTTAGATTTGTACTACATCGGGATCGGTAAGAAGACCCTAGATTGAGTAATCACTCTGATTTATATTTTTCCCAGGTTGCGACAACGTTTCTTTGAACATTGACACATATACTATAACATAGATCCACTTTGTATTGGTCTGTGGCTATGTATTGTCATTTCATAGATCCAGTGTGTATTCTTCCTGGCTACGATCAGTTTAGGTCATAGGAGTATAGATCCACATTGTATCTTCAGTGGCTATACCTTTTTGTCAATATGATTATGGATCTGCAGTGTACTCTATGGCGGTCATACCTTAAAAATTCTTTATCACTCAAGCATAGGTATGCTTGCCTTGGGTTTGAAACATGTCATAATATTTGTTTGATGGTTGTGTGCATCTTTTTCCAGCCTCTGTAAGTCCATACCCTTGCTCGAAAAAGTCTACAAAGTACTTTAGTCATCATCATCTTCTAACTCCGCACTTCGGGGGGCAATTTGTTGCACATCAAAATTACTCACTTCAATGGAGACTTACTGTCATTATTATAAGTGTCGCACTTTTACCTCAAGTGTCGCAAGTGTCACACTTTTGCCACAAGTGTCAAATGTTGTAGCGTCGCAAGTGTCACAAGTATCGCAAACATCATATTGTTATCTTTCCTATGTTGTCTCTCTAATGACATCATAAGGACACTTATGACACCTTAAAGACTAGTTTTGAAGAGGATAAATCAGTTGACAGGGAGTACAAGTCTTTTGACATGGAGTAAAACACTTAAAAGTCATTTTTGGAAGGCAGTGCTCCCTTATTAACTGTCAGGGAGTGCTAGCACTCCCTGAGCCTCTTTGGGGGAGTGTTATAACACTCTATGCACCCTTTTTGGGGAGCGCTACCCTTCCTGAGTGAAATTTGGTTTGTTGAGATAAATGAGGGAAGAATCCCCTCAATATCTAAAGGTGGTTGGATTTGAATCAGAGGTCTAGGCATGGTCTTAGGGAAGATCATCAACTGAAGGAGAAGAATCCTCAACTTATCCCAAATATCTCTCAAGTGGTTGGGTCTCTCCAAGCCTATATAAGGAGGCCTTCTCATGGTGAAAGGGGGAATTGAATTGGAGAGAAAGCATCAAACTTATGTCTCATAAGTGAGATACCATTGAATCATAATCAGTGTGGATTACTTGAGCAAAGGTTGGACAAAGAGAGCTAGAAGAAGTTGTTGCACCTTCATCAAAGGATTGTAAGTTCTCTTCATTTGTTCTCATTAATATACATATATGCTTGGCTCGTTTCTTTCAATTTTGTGTTTGCTCCACATGAACTTGTCTCTAGTAGATATATTTGCTTTTGTGCTAATCTTAGTAGAATAGGAAGTTTATTGTATCTTTGTTTATTCTATAGGACTTATCAAGGAGCTTAGGATTGAAGCTCAGCCTGGACTGTGCAAGGACAAACACCATTAAAAAGGTACACTTTTCTTCTTCCTCTTCATACATTATCTTAATTAGATCTAAAAGGATGTCAGTGACCAATGATAACATCCTTTCTGTCTTGGTTATAGGGGTCTAGACACCAAGAGGGAATCCACTTGTCCACAGGGGGATTCACCTGTAACACCATCTACGAATTGTCCTCCATTCATCTCCCTCATACAGAAACCCACCNACCAGTTCTCCACGTAACTTGTGCCCTCACAGGCCAAGAATTATTGCACTGGGAACCCGTTTTTGTATCAGTACACTCATCCCAAATTATTCTTTATTCATTTGGCAATTGTAAAAAACCTTTTCCAACATTTACTTATATTTTTGTTGTCACCCCTTGGCGACCTTCCTTTTCTGGAAAAGAAACCATTTCGCCCTTGGTTGGGGCATTTACTATGCTCTCCTCATGTTGACATCGTCCATAAACCCCGAGCATCCCACAGTCCATGTACCCCTGATCTCTGAGTTTGTCCACTTTGTCACGCCTCTGGCGCAATTTAAACCAATTCTAGTCGTCCCCCTGACACTAGACCAAGTTCCACGGTTGTTGCCAATCATCTTCCACATATACCCCCAACCAAGGGCGTCTCCCTTTTTGTCGACATCAGCACATCTCCCTTTTTGTCGACATCATCACCGTTTCCAGAAAGGCGAGAATATATTGACTCTCATTAACTTTACAATGAGGAGTCTTGGACGACACAGAGAAAACCATCGTTTCTCTCAGTTGTCATTGACCCCCATAGCATTCGACTTCAACACAATCTCATGTTACAGTGGGTCTTACTATGCAACTATTGCAGTTGTTTTATACTAGCCGAATACCTCTGAATTCTCTAGGCCATCAATGCCTACGAGTCATCGACACTTCTTACATTTGTCCCTGCCTCTTTTCAAAGTATGTTCACCATCCAAATTGTCCTCTTCCATTATCAAACTGCCTCGGAGGGTGCTACAGTTATCTACATCATCATACAACTTCAGTTACTGCCTTACATTTTTGAGTTACATGACATGAGCATGGGGCATGCCCACCTCATTTGTATACAACTTTTTATTTTCCCCCACCTAGAGAAAGGTTTGGGTCCCATAGTTTCCCCTCTCCCTCTGATGGATCGCTCTTGCAGTTCCTATCAACACTCTTCATTACAATGGTACTCTCATAAGAAGAAACATTGATGTATTTCGGCTATATATATGCTCCTAACCTCACACATCAAGGGGCATCTGTTATCACTGAAACTTCGTCCACAAATGGTTACAGGAATACAACATATCCAAACACCTATTAGTTCACCTACAACCCCAAAAATTCATTTCCAAAAGGCACAAACTATACAAATGGTCAAAAAATTGACATGTGTTGAAACACTAAAGGAAGCGCGTGCACGTGCCCAGGCCAAAAAAGCCAGAAAAGCGCACATGCGCCCGATGCATGACTGTGTACAAGAAAATCTACACACACCTGTGAACAACGCATTTATAGTTCTTCTCGGCCCCTCACCCACTTCTGGACCATCTCCCAACTTGATTTGACCCTCAAATCTAAGCTGAATCCGAATGGGGGGAAGGTCAAAGACCTAAGGGTTCCCTAAAGGGCCCCTTTTTCACACTAAAGACCGATTGGATATTACCTCAAAGACTTGCTATAAATAGAGGCCATGGGTGCACTATGAATTCAAGAATCTCATTGTATTGTTATGCTGCCTCTATTCTCCTACAAGAAACCTCTTTTCTTCTTGGAGCATACTAGCATCATCTCATTAGGCTATTCACCTCACCTCTTGAGGGAATAAGCTTGGATTTCTTCACCATTTTATTTCTAGTTTACCATTTGTAAGAAAAGCTCTCACATAGGGGATTCAAGAGCCCTCCCAAGGAGAAAGAGGGGATCCATAAGTCCTCCTTTCTCTACGGTGTTTTCCCACTAATATACTCCTCCATTGGTGGCATGAATATTGGTCATTTGTTTGATTAATTTTGGTTCTAATTTCCTCATGCATTTTAGTTTTATTTCTTTAGTTGTTGTTAGCTCAGTTGTTTGTTTATTTCATGTGATTGAGTCATTTGATTCATACACTAACTTGTGTCATGTCTAGTAGGCCCAACTAGACTTGCAAGTGCCCCTCTTTTGCTCATTCAAGTGACGAAAAGGACACAACACGTAGGATGTGCATAATCATTCAATTGACGACCTTTGTTTGGCCATCGGTTCGAGGGTGGAAGGCAATGGATTTAGTGAGCTTGGTGCCCAACAGTGACTAGAGACTCGACCAAAATGTATTGAGGAACCTGTTGTCCCAATCGGAGATGATGGTATGTGGTATCCCAAAATGGACCCACGCTCATTCGAAGAAGAGCGTGGTAGTATCTATTGCTATGATGCTCTTCTTGTAGGCTGTGATAATGGCCATCTTCAAAAACCGATCAGCCACCACAAATTCACAATCATTTCCTTGCTTGGTGGACGGAAGGCCATACATGTAATCCATCGAGATGGATTCCCAAGGCCTCTCGGGAGTAGGAAGAGGGGTGTATAAGCCTTTCTTCTTGATGGATGGCTTGGAAATGGCATAGGTAGTGCAAGATCTGATACTTGCTAACGTCCTGTCAAAGTTTTGGCCAGTAAAAATTTTTCTGTAGAATGGCCACAATTTTGTCCACTCCAAAATGTCCTGCTATCCTACTGTAGTGAGCCTCCCAAATCATCTTTGCAGGCTCTCTTGCAAGAACACAGAGGATAACCAGATGGCATAGCAATCCATATTGAATGTGAAAATTGGTGACATTCGTGCCTGTACCCAAGAGTTGATAGGTGGTGGTGAAGTCAGGATCTTGCTGATAAATTTGGGGGCACTCATATGCCTCATGCCCGCATGAATGGAGCACGATGGTGAGTGCAGCCACGAGAGGTCGAATGAGGCAGTCAGTGACACAATTTGTGCTCCATGTCTTATACTTGATGTTGATATGGAACCACTGTAGGTATGTGGACCACTTTTGATGGCAGTCGTTCTGCAACTTCCCATGTGTTTGTATGAACTGCAGAGGCTTGTGATTAGTGTGGATGATTGTCTCATTTCCCAAAATGTAATGTTTCCATTGACGACTGGCTTGTACAATGGAATACATTTCCTTGTCATAGGTGGGTTATTTCTGAATGGTATCTAAGAGTGTCTCACTATGGCATGCTACTGGATGACCATGTTGAGTGATAATTGCGCCTACAACATAGTCGAATGCATCAGTCTCAATCTCGAATGGTTGTTGCAGATCGGGTAAGGAGAGTACTGGAGTTGAGCACAAGCGATGCTTCGGATCATAAAATTCTTGTTGTTGTGCCCTCCCCCATGCAAACTTTTCCCTACAACCACCCTTGGTCACTTGGCTGAGAGCCCATGCAATATGGGAGAATCCCAACACGAACCATTGGTAGAAGTTGGAAATTCCTAAGAAGCTACGAAGCTCAGTTAGTGTGGTTGGGGATGGCCAGTCACAGATGACTTGGATCTTAATTGGATCCACATGTAACCCATGCTCATCAACAATGTCTCCCAAGTATTAGACCCTGTTCATGCCAAAGGAGCATTTTTCCAAGTTGGCATATAGCTTGTGTTGTCGCAGAGTGCTCAAAATCTATTGAATATGCTGCATGTGCTCCTCCCAATTTTTGTTGAATATGAGGATGTCATCCAAATATACCACCACAAAAGAGTTGTTGAAGGGTCTCAATACATCATCCATCAACCTCATGAAATTTTCTGGTGCATTTGTTAAGCCAAAGCGCATGACCAACCATTTGAAGAGAACTTCTTTAGATTTGAAAGTTGTCTTCCATACATCAGTCTATTTGATGGGAACCTGGTGGTAGCCAGACTTTAGGTCAATCTTGTTGAAGAAATTTCCCCCCTTGGGTTGGTCAATAAGGTCATGAATTCGTTGAATTGGGTACCAGTTCCTGACTGTGATTTTGTTTAATGCTCTGTAATCAATGCAGAGTCGCCAGGTCCTGTCTTTCTTCTGCACCAATAGAATAGGGCTTCCACAAGGGGAGGAGTTGGGTCTTATGTGCCCCTTTTGAATTAGCTCTTGGATCTGACACTTGATTTCGTCATTTTCCATCAACGAGTGACAATAAACTGGTCCATTAGGCAAAGGTGTACCGGGGGTTAGATCAATTGGATGCTTGACCTAGCAGTGCATCGGTACCCTGATGGGTGAGGAGAAGATGTATTTGTACTCTTCCATGATCCCGTCCACTTGCTTATGCTGCAAAGATAGTCTCTGTGTAGAGGTCATGGATGTGGTGGTGAACTTCTACTTACTATGATAATGAATCACAAAGAAGATGAACTTCCCAATCTGTGAAATGACCTTACTGCATTGCTTAGTATAGATTAAATAAATAGTGGTAGGCAACGCTATCTTTGGTATCTTGTACAATTTTCTACCCAAAGTAATAATAACACTAAGGGGTCTAGACTCATACAAAACATGTCGCTTCCACAAATATGGTTGTCCTAAAAGATCATCACAAAATTCAAGGGGAGCAATATCACACAATTCCTTGTCTTTGAAGGGCTTGATGTTGTAGGGCAGATGACATTGTTGGCTGACGCGGAGATCTCATCTTGGCAAAGCTAGTCGATGGTGTAGGGCTACAAGTGCAGTGTCATCGAAAATTCTATCCACTTGACGACCTCTGTTAAGATCAGGTTCTTCTGACTTTCGCTATCGACAATGAAATGAAGTAGAGCCCCCTTTACCCACATATGTGGGTCAAAGAGGCGTTCCCCTTCCTCTAGTTCTTCTGGTTTGCTTATCTGGAATTTGGTGGTAGCGATAGTGGCGCTAGGTTTGGCATTGATAATCAACTTCGCTCCTTATGTATTTGATTCGAAGTCTGAATCTGCCTCTGACTCAGAAGCTTTCAGCTCGGCCACAAGTGACTTCTTGGAGTGACATTCTTCGATATTGTGCCAAGGGATTTTATGGTATTCACACCACTTTCCTGTGTCCTTCTTTGAATTCTCATTACCCTTCTTGGGTTGCGGATTGGACTGGTTGTTCTGAGAGTGGAAATCTTTACTTTGTCCCTTGTTTTATGGGTTGGGGCTACCTTTTCCCTGCTTCGGCTGTGAGGAGTTTGTAGATCCAGACTCTCGCCTCTAATGCTTAAATTTATGCTCGATCTTGACAACATATCTATAAGTCGCACCTAACGATGCGATGTACATAAAATCAATTTATGTTTGAATGTATCTATGTAGAAAAATGCGGTGTTTGAGCACCATATCTCATTCAGAGACTTTGATACCCAATTTGGTGCGCAAGTTATGGAAAATATTGGTGAAATCTGATACCGTCTAGTTCCTTTCCTGACGCACCATGGTCCATCTTGTGCGTTGGTCCTCCTATATTCCAACATGGTAGTATTGTTCTTTAATGGAATCCATGAAGGAATCCCATGTAGGGGCAACTGCAAATATTGCAGATTCCTCTATGTCCCTTTTCTCAGAGTAAGTATCCCACCAGTCCTTAACATGGGGGACAACCTTGAGGAGTTCAAAAGTAATATTTTCCATGTCGAAAAAACCGTGGACCAAAAAATACCTTTCGAGCATATTCAGCCATTTACCTATAGCATCTGCATATACCAGTGCTTCAAATAATGGAATATCAAAATTTACTTGTACCTTGAAGGGGTTTGCATGGCCGCTTGATGAAGATGTGTCTCATGTGGGCAGTCGTCGAAGGATCTATGCAAAGTTATCCATCATTTCATTCCTTTTTCACACAAGGGCTTCCTCGAGAAAGAGTTTAAAAGGATCTCCTGCTCCATCATCTTTCTTCTCATCCCCCATGAGTTTTTTTTGGGCTCGACACGGTTGATCTTGCAAAGGATCGAATGGTTCGAGTCCCAACTTCTTATACCCAGATCTTGTCAAGGACATGCACGAAGACAAATAAATGAAGAGTAGACCGCTCTGATACCATTGATATGAAATTATAAGAGGAATGAAATGAATAACATACTGAATACAATAACACAGAGATACAAAGAATAAGAACAAATATCCAATGAACAATAACTTTTATTGAATAAATAAAGTAGGATGAAACTGTAAAACTGCAAAACTGAAAACAACTTACTCGAATGGTGGTAGTTATCTCTGAGAAGAGATGTGGCTGCTACGTGCATCTGTCTGAGTAGAATGATTACAATGAGGCTCCAGAGGAATTTTTAACATTACTCATGAATTCCAAAACCCTAGACATAAAAAAACCTAACCCTAGGAGATAAAACATCAAAAGTTATGTGGGCCCCGATGGGTAAGTTGGTACCTCAACTTCCCGGGGTCGTAACTTTTGCATATGAGCTCCGTTTTAAGCATGTGATAGCCCATTGGAGAGGTATTTTCGAGAACTACACATTATGTCGTCAAACTCTAACTTTGTCTATAGTTTGACTATGGCAAGCAAAAGAAAACATTGTTTAGGGCCCCAAAATGGCCCTAGAAGTACAAAAAGATGTACTGACATGAAAGCTTCCAAAATAAGCCAGTTGGATTAGGTGAGCGGCCACCAATATCCACTTGGAATCTATGTATGGATTCATACAACCCTAAAATAATAGAACCCTCTATTACAAATAATTATAGAAGAATGTATTGAACTAAACATTATCAAGATGATCCAGTTGGAATAGGTGGGTGGCCACCAATATCCACCTAGATCAGAATGACACATGGGAACTAGTTCCAAGGACAAATAACAAGAATGTGATTGGTACAAAGTGGATCTTTAGGAACAAACTGAACGAGGATGGACAGGTAACCGGAAACAAAGCAAGGTTAGTATGCAAAGGATATACTCAAATTGAAGGTATAGATATTGAAGAGACATTTTCCCCATTTGGTAGGATGGAAGCAATCAGATTGATCTTAGCCTATGCATGTTCCAAAAGAATCAAGGTGTATCATATGGATTTAAAATTAGCCTTTCTAAATGGATAATTAGAAGAAGAAGTCTACATCGAACAAATCGAACGTTTTTTACTATCATAAAATGAAGATTATGTTTGCAAATTGAAGAAAGCATTGTATGGACTCAAGCAAGCCCCCAGAGCATGGTATTTAAGATTGGACATGTATCTACAACAAAAAGGATTCAAGAAGGGAAATGCAAACATCAATCTCTACATAAAAGTGGATTGAAACAATATACTAATAATTGAAGTTTATGTAGATGATATTATCTTTGGGAGCGATGATGACAAGATGAGTCAGAAGTTGGCAAAAGACATGTAGAATGAGTTCTAAATGTCTTTTCTCGGTAGTTGACTTTCTTTTTGGGATTATAGATATATCAACATAATAAAGGTATTTTCATCTCCCGGGCTAAGTACATCAGAGAAATGATAAAGAAGTTTAGAATGGGAGATTGCAAACCTATAAGTACTCCCGTGCAGACACGTTGTAAGTAGAGAAAGGAAGATGAATCTAAGGATGCATATCAGAGACTCTACAGATCAATGATTGGAAGATTACTCTATGTGATAGTGTCAATATCGGATGTGATGCAAGTAGTTGGACATGTTGTGATATTTCAAGCAGCACCGAAAGAAACACACGTTATGTAAGCAAATAGAATATTCATATATCTCAAGGCAACAAAAGATTTTGGATTATGGTATCCAAAAGGGAATGATCTATCCTTGGTCACCTATACATATGTAGATTGGGCAGGGGGCATTGACGATAGAAGAAGCACAAGTGGATCATCTTTCTACTTAGGTTATTGTCTGGTATCATGGTTGAGCAAGAAACAATCATCAATATCTTTGTCCACAACAGAAGCAAAGTATATTGCAGCGACAACGTGTTGCACTCAAGTTCTATGGATGAAGAAAACCTTGCAGGATATATAGGTGGAATATGACGAGCCTATTCCAATTCTTTTTTATAACACTAATGTTATTAGTATCTCTAAGAATCCAGTAATGCATTCCAAGATGAAGCACATTCTGATCAAGTTTCACTTTCTATGGGAACATGTTACAGAGAAGAACATCAAGCTAGAGTACATTGGAACAAAAGATTAAATTGTAGATATATTCACCAAACCTATTCCAAGGGAGACCTTTGAGTATCTTCAAAAAAAACTTGGAGTAGTTTCTGCCCCACAATGATCCACATGACATCAAGCACGGTAAGACAAGGGGAGATAAGCAAAATACATGAAGAATCTACGTAAAGAATATTTTGAATGCTCTTCGTATACATCATAGTTTTACAAAAGGAAGCACCATGAAGAGAAAGCAAAGGATTGCAGATAGGGGGAGAAGTCCCAAAGGAGAATTACCCTTTGACATTGATGTCAAAGGGGGAGCGAGAGAACAAAGGCATGGAAATAGAGAGAAAGAACATATGCATGGATATAGGGGGAGCGATGGTCACAAGGGGATCATGAGTGTTACCATACCATCAGTATTTCCATCAATGCCAAAGGGGTATATTTTTGAAAGATTGGTTGCCATTGATGTCAATCCTTGAAGAAATCCAGTAGCCCCAAAGGTATGGTTATGGAACGCGTAGTTAATCAAAGAAAAATGTCATGAAGGATGGTGCAAATTCATGTAACTCACTCATGGATGGATAGTCCTCATCATGCCATTTCTGGTGATAGGTGGTATGCCACGTGGTTCCTCACGGTTGAGGATTTATGGCTTTGTGAAGTTAGAAGCCCCAAAGAATGGTTAAGAAACCCCTAGTTAGTTACAAGTTAATTAATGAAAGGGTAAAGTGTTTGTAAGAAGAAATTCTATAAGCTTCTAAGATTAAGAAGAGGGGTTACTTGGAAAACGTATAAATACACCTCAAGGAGTCTCTCATAAGCACATTCACTCATTCATTCTATTGAATATCTTCTTGTGAGTGTGTTATCTATTGGCAAGTTTGCAATGACGAAATCTAAGGTAGCGACAAGTGAGAAGTGCGGGAGTTTTGGGGTTGCAGAAGAGAGTGGAAATTTATGAGGAAAACCTAATTTGGTTGACCCTTGTAGATTAGACTACTACTGTTCCGCAAGGCATCCCTGCAAGTTGTCTAGGGATCATCACACAAGGTCCTGCTAGACATCAGGTCTTGGTCCCACGAGGACAAGACAGATCTGAAGAGGACAACTAGGTTTAGGTTGCAGCAAGGTTTGAAGATACAATAGGTTTATTATACAATCTAAGATGGTATGCTACAAGTTTCATGAGTAAAGGTATTTTTCTATGTGTTTGTTTGAAGCTTGTATCATGGATGGTATAGTACATGCTTGAGGCATGCCTTGGAGGCCTTTTTGGTATATGGTTGCATATGGTTGAGGTTCATGTTTTGGTGTCATTGATATATGATTGATACATATCCTTGGTACACTGTATATGGTTGTTATGGTTCATTGTTAGAGGCACATATTTGTGATAATGGCATATATTTGAGGCATATCTTATCGTATATGGTATGATGCATGCTTGAAGTACATTGTGGTACATGGTTTGGACACTTGATGTTGATATAGTATATATGAGTGGATTTGGTTGATATAATTTAATCCACTCAAATTATAATTTAATTTTATAAATGTGATTTAGGTTGTTGAGCCGATGTGTTGGGGTGAAGAGTTGTATCGTTTTAATGTGGCTAGAGGTTGAATGATATATTATGTGCATTGAAATAATTAATAAAAATGGTAATGATTGGCTGAGATATGAAAGGAATGAATAATGATGGGGGGAAATGATTCCACAAGAGAGAGAGAGAGAGGTCCAAGGGGGGATTATTCATGGGTATTAATCCATACCCACATTCCTGAAATTATCATCATTCTGTATAGCCTCCCATTTGTTGTTGAGTGTTCCCAAAGCCAATTCATTGAATTTTTGTAAGAGAGTGGGTGTGAGGAGTCACATCCAAGAGTTATTGAAAGCATGGGAGTGAAAACAATCAACTTGGGGAATAGTGTAAGTCAAGTCAAGCAAGTAAACAAAGGGAGGAAATTCATATGGCCAAGGGGACAATTTTTGGATAGACACATTTTTGCATGGAGAGCAGTTTTTACTTGCAGATTTTGGGCAACAAGAGAGGATATGAGTGTTGGGAAGAGCACCAACCATAATATTCTTGAAGGAAGCCATTGTTTGGTTGTGTGTTATGCTAGAAATGAGGCATGTGTACCTGTAAAATAATTTTTAAGCATGTAGTGCATTTTCTTGTGGAGAAAATGACTCAAGATCCTTGTGAAGGTGATTGTGAGAACTCATGAAGTAGTTGAGAGTTCCTAGAGTCCCCCACTAAGATATTCCTGGTCAATCGAGTGCACTAGTGGCCCTGATAAACAAATGGTATAGGCCTAGGGACTGTGAGCAGTGAAGGGGGTACATTCTTTCGATAGTGCAGGTTGTGGGGAAGAGAGAGATATGTAGGATTGGAACTATTGTGGGAGTAGAACCTAGGTTTTGGGGCTGTTGTGTGTGGAGAGTAGACAACCAGTGGGCTGGATCTCCTTGTGGACTCATAGCCTCATCTCGGGGGTGGCCTGTTGTTGGGAGAAAATGAACAACAACACCTATGGCTGGGAAGTTCATTCTTCGTATGTAGCCAATTGGTTAACTATTAACATATAAGTTCTCTATTGTTTTTATGATTATATTCCGTTGTGTATAAATGTTTTATATGAATGTTGTGTGTTCTTGTTTTTCTTGACCAATTGCATTCATGTTTTTAATATATCTTGTTAGATGCATTTAGAATGATGGTATTAGTCAAATGGTCAAATCTGTGTGTGATCTGTAACTAGTAAGCTACAAGAATTTAATTAAGTATAAAATCTTAATTTTAATATGTATTATGCACGTAATGTGCCTCAGTTGAGTTGGGGTAGGTTACATCATTGATTCTTTTAACACTATAATTACAATCTAGCTTGAGATGAAAATCAATTCCAAAATATTTATAAAAATGGACTTCTTCCAAGTTGTAATTATCATGAAAAAAAATAGGAATTTGTTTTGATTTAATGATCATTACCTTTATTTTATTCGTATTTATAGACATTGTGGAGTTAGTACATAAATCTTTGAGAGTTTTATGTTGCTTATCAAGGTTAGAGGGGGGATCCTCGCTAAAATGGCAATATCATTTATATATAGAAGAAGGAAGACGACTAACCCTTGAACGTCATACCTACACAACCTAAGTCCTCCAAGGAGTTTTACATTAGGGGTTTACTTCGTGTAATTTGATATTTGGTTGTTGGAAAACTTGTGGTTTCATAGTTAGGGTTTAACTGATGTGGATAATTAAATACAAAAAATAGTAGGCCATAGAGGACAACCTTGCTTGACCCCTATATTACCTTGTTATTTTTATGCTTTGCAATACCCCTCTCATATAGCCTTATCACTACAACCTTCAACCCAAAAGGAACCCCAATATCTCATAGCCTCTTATAGAGATTATTTTTAGGGAATGTATCAAGATCCTTTTTGAAATCAACAAAACCATAGAGGATCTTAACCTTGTCATTCCACCAATCTTTATCTTTAATCATGAGAGTTATGAAGTACTTTAAAGTTGAATGATCACTTTGAAAACCATCATGCCCCATAGCTAGCATATCATGAATTTGGAGTCACAAGCTAATCTTCTTCTCCAATATTATTCTATACAACTTAGCCAAATGGTGTTTATGATAGGTAAATGATTGTTTTCGTAAATGCTTGTAAAAATAGGAAAACATGTCTTTCCATCCAAAACTTACGAAAACCTTCCTTAACTACTAGATCAAAAATTTTGTGAATATAAAGAATAAGATCAAAACCTTGTTTATATACTGATGAATATAAACGAGAAACTTTCCCGTGGAAAAAGATCAAAACCTTGATCTTTAAAATTTCAACTTGATAACTTCCAATGTCTTTAGCTTTCCCAAGATGCTTAACTCCCACCTCAATTCTCTAATGTATTAGTTGAAATATTAGATGATTCATAAAACCTTTTCAAATATAAATTGCATTCATTGATAACAATCTTTTAGTTTTCCTTACTTAATTTTATAATTATCTAAAATATTTTCAAATTAAAATTCAAAATTATACATGATATCAAAAACATTTACTTAAGAAAATACAAATCTCCCTTTATTATTAGTAATGAAGTACAATTACAACATAGTATGATAGAGATGTTGTTACATAAGGTTGTGCAACCCATTAACAATTTAAGTAATGTTTTAAATAAAAAATAAATAAAAAAATATATAAAATTAAAATTCATATTAATTTTTATATAAAAAAATTAATTTTATTTTATGCAACACTTTCTCTTTAAGAATAGTACCTATAACAAATAAGATTTAAGATTTATTAAAAACTCAACATTTCACCTTAAAAAAATTAATCTAAATAAAAAAAATAACATTCTTCTCACAATCACCTAAACTTATACTAATTGACATCATATAATACAAATGTTATTATGAATATAATTAAATTAATTTATAACTTAAAAAATTAAAGTAATTATTAAAATACTCCTCTAATTTTTTGTCATCACGTGATAGAAATGCGTGTCGTATAAAACAAGTTCTACGATAAGATATAAGGCTTGCCAAGGCATCAAATGATTGAAGTACTTACACCAACTTTGACAAGGTTGATGATGCACATGCACACTCGTCAATTTATTCGGCTATCAATAAAACAATTTAAAAAAAAATTACTCTTTCAATCACAAATAACTTTATAAAAAACAAAATTATAATACAGCCATTATTATAATTAATATATATAAAAAACAAAATTATAATACAACCATTATTATAAATAATATATATAAAAAACAAAATTATAATACAACCTTTATCATAATTAATATATAACAAAATTATAATACAACCTTTATCATAATTAATATATAACAAAATTATAATACAACCTTTATCATAATTAATATATATATGAAAGTGAGAAATCAGTGGGAAAATTTATTATAACTTAATATGTCAACTAGTAGTAAGTGGTAGGACAATTATCATTCAATATTATCTTTGAATGCACATTGACTCATCACTCTTATTCAAGAAAAACCATGCCAACTAAATAATTCACTAGTGGTTCATAAGGGGGTAAACTTTTACTCCTCACATATGTCTCTTGGGCTTCGATTGTTAACATTTTTCCTTACATTCGAGGAAGAAGAGGTCTTAGCTAAGCATAAGTAGTTTTAGGTCATCTTTCTCAGATGTAAGGAAATAGTTAACAACCCAAAATCCAGCTTATGGCAGGAGAAACTTTGCCCCCTGACAAACCAGGGTGACATGATTTTCCTTGAATAATAATGATTAATCAACCTACAATTGTTATAAAAAATCAAGTCTTCCTATTTAAAAATAGTTAAATTAATTTATAAATTAATAAATTTAACTAATTATTGGAAAACCCTAGAATTAATGAGCTTTTAATCACATAAGTGATTTCTGTGGACACTATTTGATATGCTCGAAATATTTTTTGTCATCATAGTCAATGAAAGGTTACAATTTCAACCATTAACTTCCTTGCATGACAAAACATGGTGGTTCGTCATTAAAAAGGGTGATTAACATGATTAGCATAATAATGACATGCATGGTTATTAAAATAATTGTTGTGTAGAGCTATTCCATTAAAGTATGTCAATAATTGTTGTGCTTCATGATAGTTAACAAAATAAATGGTCATAATTTAATTGCCATATACTATAATCCAGAGAGGATGAATGAGAATCACATTTCCTACATCAAAAATCTCATGGTGAAAATGGAAGTTGAATGGCCACTCCTAATAGTAGTTTTTGAAAATTATGGCAACTTCTGAAAGTAATGATGCTACTTCTGAAATGTTAGGACTTTTGAAAATAACGATGTCTTTTCAATGATGAGGATGGAAGCTGAATGGTCACAACCTTCTCTAAAAATCTCATAATGGGAATAAAAGTTGAATGGTCACAACCTTCTTTGAAAATCTCATAATGAAAATGAAAATTAAATTAATGATTTTGAAAATAATTAATTTATCATTAAAATAATTAAAACCATTTAAAATTACATTAAAATTAAAATTTATATTAAATATGAGTAAATTAAATACTAAAACCATTTATGATTATATTAAAAATAAAATTTATATCAAATATAAACCAATTAAATACAATGTTAAATTAAATAGCTGGATTTTAGAGACACTATTTAATACATTAGCCACCCTATTTCATACAAAAATTACAACAAATTTAGCCTAAATTGCTCATACAAAAATTACAACAAATTTAACCTAAATTACTCTTCCTTTTGACATCCATCAACCACAAATTATGTGGCTAGATATATATTCTATAATAGAAATGTCCGTCCAATAAAACGAGTTATATGACAGTGTGCTTAAGGAGGAATCAAATGATTATTTTTATTTTATTCAAATCAAACGATTGTACTTACACTAATTTTGATGAGGCTGATGATACACACGCACACTGATCAACTGCTCACAATAAAACAATTTCAAAAGAATTCACCCCAGGCTTGGAATTTGATGTCCCACAGGACGTTTTTTTGGTTTTTAGACATATTTGATACTGGCTAATAAAATTTACACATCATGACTGACTGGCATGAGAATTATCTACCTGTCAGTTTGTGTGACCGCCTTCAATGCCCGTCAAAAACTCTAGTGGGTATACGGGCTAGGTAGTAGGGCTGGCCTGCTAGGTAGTAGGGGTCACGACGTGGAAGGCTGGAAGCTGGGTTAACCACCTAGTTATACTTATGCTCTTGCAACTGTGAACAATTATTATCCTATTATGTGAGCTTTTGTGAACAATTATTATCCTATTATGTGAGCTTTTGGATGGACCGGCTCGGACAAGGTTTTAACAAGGGATAGGAACGAAGATGTTGGCACTGGAGAAACAAGGGATAGACATTGGTGATCATGGCGAATCGGCGATACATTGTTACTGGTCAACTAGGGGCTATCTCTGGGCTGGCTAGTTCTGGCAGGCTTTGTATGAAATCAACTTTGATGACATTGATACAAGCGTAATTTATGGTTGTTACAGTATGGATACGCCTGGGATGGTATCTACTATGAAGGCATAAATATTATAGTGATACATTATTATTCTGACAGCGATAATCAGGACTGAAACATAGTGACTGGATGATGGGCGTATGGTAGGGTACGCATTGATAGCTTACACATGAAAGGGGTTCGAATGGAAAAATGCTATGGCGTGAAGGATGTGTGGGCTAGGTAGTAGGG